>JAFISD010000035.1:0-177389 GCA_022560085.1 Helminthosporium solani | reverse complement strand
TATTTCTACTTTATAAGGGAATAGTACTTAGATAGCGAATACTTAATTTAATATATACTATCTATAGATAATTTAGGGGATATTAGCACTAAGGCCCTAGCTAGACTACTATTATAGATAATAACTAAAAGGATATTTAGAATATAATAGACTTACTCTATTAGGGCTTATGTTATATATACTAATAATTCTACTATTAAGGGGATTATTAAATAGCAACTACTATATAATAGAATAATTATAATATTATAGGCTAGAGTAGATACTAGTTTAAGCCTCTTGGGAGCTCGCTCTAATACTCCTTCAATACAATACTTTCCATTACCTTTTCATCAGGGTTAAGACTGCCTACGGAGGACGGAATACAAGGAATGGGCCACTGGGCTTACCCCCTCCTTGTTTGTTTCGAAGAAAAACTTCGGTTGACAACCAATCAACGAAGAGTATCTGATCAACACTGACAGGGAGGGGCAGTACGTTTCATGAGACCCTCTTGGTAGATACACGATTTATGGAGGGGGGCGGACAGCGCTTGAGTGAATGGGGCGTTAGGGCTTTCCTAGCATGGGCACTCCCTCTGTTGCCGTCCTTGCCGGACAAATGATAGAGGATGGGCGGAGATGGTCAGGTACTCGCCCACTACTATTTGTTTGATATGTGCCCCCCTCTTACCTCTAGTGAATGCGTTACAGTCAATACACTGTAATCAACGCTGATTGAACCAATCATAATCTCTCCGCGCAGCGTTTGCTTTAACAGTTGCGTTGCATTGTCACAGTGGTACGAGAAATACGCAGATGAGGCTACTGCACCTTTCGTGTGGCTGTGCGAGACCTTGACGACAAATGGTGCATACTCCCTGCACTTGAGGTTGGCTGGTTGCTTGGTATTGATTTTCGCCTATGGAGTAACTATCTACTTCTGGCCTCCCGAAGGGCATAGAGACGTGCTAAACTATGGGATACTTTTACAGCGCTAAGCGCCTACCTTAGAAAGCATTTCATGTTGATTGCTGGCAATTGCCTGTTGTGCTCGTAGCCTTTCTCCAGTCGAAAGCGAACGGCTGATCTCAAGGGGTTGCGGTCATGGACCAGGTGACGGTGGAGCCATAGGCTCCGCTGTGTGTGTGCTTTAAGCACGGATGATTGTGCCTGCACTTGAGGGGCATCGTGGAGGGGTACATAAAGTGAGGATACTGCCCCGGAGCTGAGCGTTTTCTTCATTATCCACTGTCTCTCTTCCTCCACACCTCACAAAGCCCGTTTCAATCTCTACATATCCACCATGTCTTTCCACCTTTCTGCTGAGGACATCCGCATCGACGACAACCACGTCCTCCGTGCCCGTCTCCAAGACGCCGAAGGCGAGTGGCACGATGCTGAGATCGACCTCAACCACCACCTAGGCAACAATGAGGGTGAGCCTCACACCAATCTTACCGCTGAACCTTTCACTAATGCTAGCGAAGGCCACATCCATTGGGACGGCGTTAACTTCTCCGAGTCTGTCGACAACGTCGAGTTCCACATTGAGGGTGGCGGCGAGGTCCCTGTCCTCCGCTGCTTCTGTAGGGACAGTGAGGGCAACGAGTTCGCTCGTGACGTCAACCTTGCCGAGCGCATCGAGAACGACAACGGAAGGTTCGTCTACAGTAGGTCGGGTCTTATGTCCAGCTGTGGTTCTGTACTTACATCTCGTAGACTAAATGCAGACTGAACTACACCCCCGCCGATATCCGAGAGCTAAGCACAACCTTCGGGTCGGAGACGGATACACTACATACGGGTAATGACGTGACTACGATATGATATGTCTATGCAGCTCAGGTAGTAATGCCTTGAGCCTATGGAATGAAACAAATGAATACACATGCTTGATCAGTGGTGATGAAAGGAGTAGTACTTTATGCCCCTTCTAGCCGCATCACGGCCTAATGTTCATGACCTACCCAATACAATGCCCGGTGAAGTTGTACATTGAAGACATTTATCCTCCAGCGGCAACGTGCTTGAATGTGTTTCTATTGGCAAGGCCCAGATCAACGTAGAAAACTGGTGTGACGTAGCCAGGCCTTGAAGCAACGATTGTCATGATGATTGTGACTGACACGATGCGAACGCGAGTCATGCATTGTAAATTCACAAGTAGGGTGAAGCAAGTACAGCCCATAATTCGATTCCGCCCCATTCTGAAAAGTCACGGATTGAAATTTCACCAGAGGGTTCTTTTGCCTCAATTCTAGCCATTGCAATTCAAGTGTTAACTATAACGTACCCCGTGCCTCCGTACGATGCACAAAGTATTACAATGACGAGTAGTGGAACCCGAGCTATAGCCTAATTGGGATTGGTGCGAGCCTTCCTCGACATGCTGTTGCCTGGCGTGCCTGGGCCGAAATCAGTGAGCAAACATATTCTCACAAACAACAACAAACTTACCAATCTTCACAGAAATAGCCATGATAAACCTAAACACATTAGACAACGACGTACTCTTCGAAGTACTGGCCACGTGTTCGCGTCTCGAAGATCTCTACAACCTCGTTCTCACACATTCAACATTCTACCACACCTTCACCAACCACCGTCGCCTAATTCTCCAACGCGTTTTCCTGAACCAAGCACAAGCGATTGGAAGATGGAATTCTTTACCCGGAGCAGTTACAGATTCGGAGTCGTACATCAGGCGTCGAGAAAATATCCACCCAAACGATGCAGCCACTCTCTACGAAGCCCTATGGCCCACCATCAGGAAACTGTTCCCGAGTAAACATGTTCCGGCATGGGCGTCACGACTCCTCACAACCTACCACAAAGCAGGTCTCACAACCAAAGCGCATTATTTTATCCAAGAGTGCACCCCCCTCCTCATGAGCAAATCTTCGTTCAAACACGCATATTCCCAAACGGTGACATTCTTCAACATAGCCATCCAGTCGTACGCGAGCATGAATTGTCTCAGCGATGCGATCAAGCTCCAAGAAACAGCTATACCGCACGCAGCCCCCACATCTCTAGAGCAAAGCGGTTGGGTTAAAGGACTTGTTGAAAAGTACACGCGTAACGGCGAACCTGAGCGAGCGAGGAAATTGCTGTATGATTCATGGGCAATGTGGGCAGCTAGGTCGCCGCACGACACTATAACACTGCACTGGGCACGTACGCTCATCCGCGAATACCAGGACGCTTCTCAACACGAAGAAGCCTTAGCCTTTCACCAAAAAGTGCGACGCTCGTTGAACCCTGCGAAAGACCCCTACATCGCCTGGTCACGCAAGCACGTGAAAATGGCGCGGAAACTCGGCAAAGCTGATCAAGTCCTCGCTACCATTGAGGAGGTCTGGCGTAGTCTTGGAACGAACAGTACGGGGTATTATGCTTGGACGTCGGACCTCGGCGAGGCGTATGAGGATATGGGAAGGAGGGATGATGCGATTTGTGTGTTTGAAAATGCTTGGAGGGCTAATGAGGTGGCATTGGCGAGGAGTCCGAGGGATGAGATTTGGAGGTATCGGACTGGGTTTGCGGGCTTGCGGCTGGCTAAGATATATCGACGCTGTGGGAGGATTGGCGATGCAGAGGTGGTGGAGAGGAGATGTGAAGAGCTTCGTCATCAGGTGGTTGAATGTTCGAGGCCTAGTACGAATGATTCATCGAAAAATTGCGTCACTTCTGTTGGTAGGTTTTAGAACTAGATCAAACTTGCTATTGAATTCATCTTCGAGTGGCAACCTACATTGGTGTTGTCATGTGCGCATTTCGCATTCGGATTGATTTCAACTTCTACTATACATAATTAGCCTCATCCAAGCCTCGCTCATCGAAACATCAATTCTTGCTCCCGATAATGACGACGCCTAGACAACAACACTCCTACAAGTAACACATTGTATCTTCTTCAGGATAAAACAGCCTGACTCGAGCACGCCTTCAGTACAAAATGCCGACACGCTGGATCCCTTCCATCGGGAAAATCCATCGGGAAAACAATCCGACGATCACCATCCACGCAACAAGATAAGAGAGGGAAAACGCGATAACATGTCATCCAAATAAGATCACTTGCATCTAGTCAGTTTTCCCTGATTCTGTTCCAGTATCTGCTTAGGATTTTGTACATCGAAAGGACGCAATGATGGGTTCCATGACGATGTCAACGTCGCGTGGAGTACCGACGGTATGTGAGATGCTCTACGCATGTTTGGAGACATCCAATACGATGACTGATTAATATAGACTTGGAATCGCCTGGTTCGATTCATTGCAAAGGAAGATCAGGCAGAGTACGTAGGGCAACCGATCGATACGTCACTTGATGGTACGTCTTACATACCCCTCGCTAGCAACCACCAAGCCTGGAGTCTTGTCGCCAAGTTACAAAACAAAACACAGTGACACATAATTCGACCAAGCTTACATTGACGAGCTGCATAGTCGGCGCCGCCTTGGCTTCAAATCACGATGTAAAGGTTCACGTCTACACTGGAAACTCCATTCTTGATCTCGATGCACAACCGACAAGCACGACGTTGACTATCGATACTCTACTCCCCCCTCTCACCAAGTCGGAAGTCGGAACAATCCGCTGCATCGGCCTCAACTACCGCAATCATGCTAAAGAAATGAACATGGAGATTCCGGATTATCCGACACTTTTCTTCAAGCCGGCATCGTGCCTAGGTGCGCCGAACGCTCCTCTCATTATCCCGCATCAAGCGACAAACGCACAGGCAGACTACGAAGCTGAGCTTGCCATTGTTATCGGCAAAGTCGCGAAGAACGTCAGGAAAGAGGATGCCATGGATTTTGTGCTGGGGTATGCGTGTTCGAATGACGTTACGGCTCGGAAGCATCAGTTCCATGGGGCGCAATGGGGGTTTGGGAAGGGATTCGATGGGTTTGCTCCGCTGGGTCCTTGTATCGTATCTGCACAGTCGGTTACAGATCCGGGGGAAATCGAATTGAAAGCGGTATTGAATGGGGAGACGATGCAGCAGAGTCTTGCGAGCGATATGATCTTTTCGATACCGGATATCGTAGCCTATCTATCTCAGGCTACGACGCTGGAACCTGGCACTGTTATCATGACAGGCACGCCACATGGGATTGGTGTGAGTAGGAATCCGCCTGTGTTTTTGCAGCCAGGGGATGATCTGAGGATTGTGATGAGCCATGGCTTGGGTAGCCTGGTCAATACTGTACAGTATGAGAAGACTCCGGTATAGCGGAATATTATGAGAGCATCTGATCTTGCGTAATACTGTCCAGGACTTGCTCCCACTGCTGTAAATCTGTAGGCTCGAGAAGGGTAAAAGACGGATCACCCCAGGGTGCTTGCCACTGGAAAGGTCCTCCACCGGTAGCTAGGTATGGCATGCTCAAAAAGCCATCTTGGCTAAGTGTCGTCTCGGGACTGGAAAAGGTGTTCTCCGCTTGGTGAGCAACATGATGGTCGTTGTTGCTTTGAGGAGGCATGACATCATGCGCTAGGCCGGTGGTGGTTGATATAGGATATGTAGCAGCGTTTTCACTTTGGCGGATCTGCGTGACTTTTTTGACGCAAAGTTCCACGATCTTGACTTCAGCGAGTGCGAATTCGTTGAGCCATGTGTCGGCGCGCTGCATATCGCAATACGCAGCGAGATCTTCCAGTATGGCATGGGAACGTGATGAATGTGGGTCGCGTACTGCGATAATACCTAACACAAGAGCGCTATTGAAGAGATGATGAGGGCCCAAGGTCCACTTTAGACGGTCAGTGAGTGGTTGTCTGAAATATTTCATCCTCATCTCAAGGTCGGCACACGCCGATGCTATGCAAGCGTCGTGGCTGTGCTTGAAACGGTTTGTAATACTCTGGCGGAGCAGATAGGGTCTGTGAATAGTCATGCGAGTAAAGTGATACATTGAATGCAGATGCAAACGGTTCCAGTAGAGAAATGGGCAAGATGGGTCGAGGTAAAGGTCAGGATCCTTGAGTCTAAAATAACTGGGCAGTTTTGCTTGCCAGTCTTGGACTTCGCAATCCAAAGTTACTACCGTGTCGTAAGAGGCTGTGTATAGGCCAAAAAATTTTTCTTGAATCTTGCCTACGATCTTGGCCAGGTCGTGTGCAAGAAAGCTGTAGACCGCTGGTGTTGGATCTGAAAGAGGACGTGGTGCAACCGTTATAGATACATTATCGGGCTCGTCGTCAAGCCAGACATTCGTAGCACGCTTGACGAGGCACTGCTGATCAACAATAGCATAAGGTCTCCCGATGGCGAGAGCGATTGTGCGGTCCAGAACGTATAGATGGCTCCACAACCGGCGTCGTGTCTCGGTCTCTTTCTGCGGGAGCCGCCAACGCTCACCATCAATGTGAATGCCCTGTGCTTGGGCCATGCGCATTGCAAAGCTCGTAGTCAACCAGGACTCTGGCACACGTCGAAGATGTATCAGGTAGCGAGTAACAAGAACGCCGGCACGCACAAGATCAGTCGACTCGCCATAGAAGGTGGGAGCGATGACAACAGCGCGTCGTGCTGCCCAGTAGAAGCGTAACGAAGTCTCCTGCAACTCTCTCTGAACTTCTGTGTTCTTTGGTGTAGGGTTTTCCAAGAGGACACCGTAGGCCAACACGATGAAGAGAAGAGCCAGCCAACGCAAGTCAATGCTGGCAAAGTCGTCAAAGCCAAACCTGCGCCCCCAGAAACGATCATACTTGGCCTTGAAAGCTGCCGGATGAACCGCGTCAATTGCCCAATTGAGCTCTTTCAAGAAGCATTCCGTCAGGCGGTCAGCACTGCTCTTTGTTCGTGGCAGCAGGCCGAGTAGGTCCCATATCTGCGAGAAAGGGCCACCGACGTCTCGAAAAGCGTGAGCGGAGCCCGCAGCATGTCGGATCCCAGAGGATAGGTCGGGAGCAGGTTCGCTGATCACTTGGGCAGCGGCTTGGGGTCCGAAATAGGATGATCCGAAGAAAGAGGGGGCATCACGGCTTCTGAATAGATTACCGACTTGAGGATCCTGCGGTTCTCTTGGATCTGGTGTAGCTCTACTGCTGCCTGAAGCCACTACCTGGTCGATTTCACGTTGGGCAACAGGCTCTGGAGCTGGTGGCAGTGGTTCTGTTGCACCTCCTGCTGTCGAAGCTGATATCGAAGCCCGTCGCTCCACATTCTCACTATACGCGCATGTCGAAGCAACATTGCGGCGACTGCAATTGAAGCACGGCAGGGCCCCATCACACTGTTCCGGTTATCAGCATTCATCCTACATCCGTCTGGTGGGCCATTGTATGCATCTACCTTCTGTTTCCGCCTGTGGCACGCAATACATGCCGCAGCTTGTCGACCTCGCTTTCTCCGCTTCTTCGGCGTATCGCTATGACGTTCATTCGCATCCATCGGGAAGAACAGAGACAATTAAGAGAGTTGTCGGCAAAAATACCCGCGATGAGTGGTCGTGCAGCCGAGGTCATCGAACGCTTATCATCCTTAGCGTCTAAGAGTTGGCCATTTTCCGATATTGTATCCTGCTGTCGGCTTTTCATGACAGCCTCAAAGATCGGCGTTATCGGACTGCAGATGGTGAAGGACGTTAAAAGGATGTCGCTGTCGCTGATGACATGTCTTCAGTACGTCGATGCCATCGAAACGGACGAAGATGGCAATGGAGAACCACGATGCGAAGCCCGTAGAGGCTTTGGTAAACGAGAAAGATCATGAGGTCGTCCATAGCGACGTGTATATCGACCCGGAAGCCGAAAAACGTCTCATTCGAAAACTCGACTTGATGTTATCCCCAATGATGGTGACCATCTTTTTGGTAGCTTACCTAGATCGATCAAATATCGGTATGTACTCAATAGCCAACACTCACAACTAATCACATCATCCTGACTACAACAACCAGGTAATGCCGCCATCGCCGGCATGAACGAAGACCTCAAACTGACTGGCAACCGTCTCAACGTCGCTGTAACTCTTTTCTACGTAACCTACATCGCCTTCGAGGTCCCTGCTTCCATCCTCCTTAAGAAACTGCGCCCTAGCCGTCTCATCCCCTTCTTCATCATCAGCTGGTCCGCAGTCATCATCGGCGCAGCTTTCATCAACAACTATGCTTCCCTCATTGCCACACGTCTCCTTCTAGGTGCCTTTGAATCCGGTCTCTTCCCCTGCCTGACTCTCTACCTAAGCACCTACTACCAGCCCTTGGAACAAGCCCGCCGCGTATCCTATCTCTTCGTTGCCTCAGCACTCAGTGGAGCTTTCGGCGGCATTCTAGCATATGGGTTGACGAATCTGCACGGCGCCAATGGTCTCGCAGGTTGGCGATGGTTGTTTCTGGTCGAAGGTGTGATTTCCATTGTCGTCGGCATTGCCACCATTTTTCTCCTCCCCGACAGCTTCGAAACAGCGTGGTGGCTCCGCGAAGACGAGAAAGCCCTATGCCGACTCCGCAACGAAGCATCCCACCTCTACCAAGGGAAAACAAACACAGAAGACGCATTCGATAAAGCAGAGGTTCGACTTGCGTTCCTCGACCCAAAGGTATGGCTGAGCGCGGCATGCCAATTCTGCGCCAACACGTGCTCATTCGGCTTCTCCACCTTTCTACCAGTCATTATCAAAGGCTTTGGATATTCTAGTATACGCACTCAACTTCTCACCGTTCCAGTATACATTTGGGCCAGCGTGGTCTATCTCATGATCGCTTATGCATCCGATTACCTCAATCGCCGTGCTTTCCTCATGGTGCCTATGGCGCTCATAACATCCGTCGGTTACGCGATGATGCTCGGTGTGCCAATGGGTTCGACAGCCGTCCTCTATTTCGCGACCTTTGTTACGGCTACCGGGATCTTCTGCTGTGTTGGTTTGAACGTGACCTGGATCATCAACAGCAATGCGGGATACTTCAAACGCGCTACGGCTATTGGATTGCATCAGACAATCGGCAATAGTGCGGGTATTATGGCAGGACAAATCTATCGGATCACGAACGTGGAAGGGAGGTACGTGATTGGGCATTCGATTTCGTTGGCGGCCATTGCGGTGGCAGCGATGGGATATACGACGTTTTACTTGATATTAAGGAGTATCAACCGGAAAAGGGATGCTATGTCGATTGAGGAACGAATCAGGGAGATTGACAGTGGGAAGATGGGCGACCGACATCCGGATTTTAGATATACATTGTAGATAGCGTATCTATTGTATTGGGGGTATATCTATCATGTAGACAGCAAGCACGCGAAAAGAAATTTGTACATACAATGGCGATTCCACGTCCACATACAATTATTCACATAAAACCAACCATGCGCTGCATAGCCCTCTTCTCTTCCACTCAAACTCCACGCATTGCCCCGACCTGACTAGCGACAAACTAATAAATACCAATGTCATACCTTAATGCTCTGGCTCATCCACTCCCCTCTGGACACCATGCTCAACCGCCCACTCCCTAACCTTATCATAGTTCCTGCACATCCTCGGGCTCGAGTAATCCGGCCACGGATCCCCGTCGTTAAATGGGAATCTAAACGGAAACACATTAGTATCCGACTGACACATAACAAATTGCCTCAAAGCATCAATGCAATGATCCAAATGCCCATGAAGATCCTCAGGTTCCGCAGAAGTATCTCCTCCGAGAGGCGCATAGTGCTTTTTGTGGTTCGCTTGGCGGAGTAAGTTCAGGCAATGCAGCTGGTGGAACACTTCGATTGCGACGCGGTAGCCGCGACGCCCGGTCTTTGGATCTGTAACTTCGAGGGCGCCGACGGGGTCCATGTTCATTTTGATCATTTCTTCGCGGGAGACCATGGTGTCGGGGACTGGATGTGGAGTTAGCAGGGTCAAGGGATGGTTGAGGAGGGTTTGGGGGGCGTACTGCTGTCTGTTGCCCAGTCCCACATTGCGTCTACTTTGTCGCCTTCTCCGATGAAGGGGCCTTCGGGTATGGGGGGGAGGTCGAAGTGCTTTATTTCGTATTTGACGGCTTCGTTCAATGGTGCTTTTGTTTTGTTAGTTTGCTTTGGGTTTGTTGGCTTTGGGATTGGATCGAATGCGTACACCATGTCGTTGGTATCTTTTCCATCTTCCCGGTTGACTGTCTGCACATCGAAACCACAAACAGTGTTACTGAACAGGAGAAGAGTGCCGCCTGTACTATCCATGCCCAATGCGATATAGGTAGGCTGTGTCGAAGTCTCCTTTTCCCATCCTCACTCCGCCACTCCCATTTCTCGTTCTCGCCGTGGAGGGTCTCGCTCGAGCCGTCGCTCCGGCTGTCGTCGACGACGGAGACTGGTTTGTACGCCTGTGGCATGGCTGGATTAAGGGAACGGTATGTATGTACAACGATAAAAAAAGCACACCAGGTGCAGCGAGGTGAAGAAAAGAATGAAATGAGAAACGAGTCAAAGCTAGAGAGGAAAGACAGTTAGGGAGAGCGAGGCAACAACGTTGTGGGACAGAGGTCTGATCATTGAGATGAAACGCGAGATGGTGAGGTGGTGACGCGAACTGTTTCATGTCGCAGAACAATGACGGGAAAGTCTACGCGCTGGCGCTTGATGACATAGATGCGTATTTTTCAGAATATAGGACTGTTTTATACCCTAACCTTTGACATGTCGAGGTGACGCTCTTGCACAGAGGTAGCCTCCCGCAGTAGCGAAGTCTTAAGGGGTAGAGAACGATAAATCTGCGAAATATCAAACTAGTCGAGGATACATAACCCAGTACTTCATTTGTGATTTAAGCCCCTTGCGATACATGTACGTTGTATCCTAAGAGTACCGTCCGGTAGAGCTGGCACGTCATGGAGCTATCCATGTCTATACTAACAATCTTATAAAGATCCCATCGCCGATTTCCTCTTCTTATACTTTTTCGAGGAGGATCTGAAGTTCCGTTCATCTGGTACAGGAGCCTCCACGGCCGCTATTAAAGGGACCTCAACATCTTCTTCAATTTCCTGATCGAAGGCTGCAACCTCTGTAGGCTCCTCTACATCTGCAGGCACGTCTGATTCTGCGAGCACACTCTTTGAATCAGAATCTGGGTCACTGAGTCAGTACGGAAATGACCATAGTAGAATGGACCGTACCTGGTGCTGGGGAAACATTATTATAAGCAAAGCAACGCACATTTTCGGAATCAATGGCAGGAGCTGTCTGAGTCAATGCTCGTTCTCGAGCTGTGGAGTTGGTCGTAATTGCACTTACCCTCGAATGACACTGATGAAACTTCCTGCATGCTTTTCAATTCTCGCAGACCTTGCTCTAATACCGCAAGCTTTTCGCCACATCTGACCCTCTCCGCAGCGGACTTCTCGTCCTCAGATGCTAACACGAATACCTTCTCATCATCAATGTCCAGAATATCCTCCGGAGATAGCAGAGAAGGGATTTTATCGATGAAGCAAGCTTCGACAGCAAGTACGCCGAAGTCATCGACAACCTTTTTCAGTGCAACCTATCATGATCAATCAGTTTTACGTGCGCAACCAAGGCCGAGCCTGGTTCATAGGTACCAGAAAGATGAAGGGTGGATATCTTACCTTGTAGTAAGCCTCCATGAAGTCAGTAGCAGTGGAACTAGCGTAGTTGTTCATGTCCGCTTCAGTTTTATTGATAAGTAGATCCAGCAAAGACTTCACATTAAGGTTGATGTTCATGGAACCGCGTGTCGAATAGTCGCCACCCAGAGCGCTCTCCAGTGACTGCTTGATCCCACGCATACGACGTTGGTTTTGCGCCTTCTGAACATTTTCAGTTAGGTAGTGATTATAGGTGATGGGCTGACCGGTATTGTGTGGCTTGAGGAGTTCGTCGACCTTCTTTTGCAAGGTTCTCGTGAAAATTTCCAACCTGGGATAGATGAAATACTTGACAAGTCTGAGGTAGAACGATCGGCTAAGTGAGACAGCGCTGCATGTACTACGTGGTGAACAGCGCGGACGATTGTTTCTGAATGCACATTGACTAGGTTCGCCCAGGGCTCACTTTGTTCACGAAAGAGCTGTCCGATGATGAGCGGATCGAATGTACCGGGCAATTCTCTTCCACGACTCCTCTTGAGCAAGGTTTCGACTTTGGAGATGTAGTCTTTTCGGGTGATCTGACCCGGGTAGTCTACTGGGCCGTCTTCGATGATGCTATACGTGTGACCTTTTCTACGCATCGCTTCGGCGAAGTCTGTTAAAGTATTCTGGAGGACAGCCCTCAAACGTTTCTGGTAGCCATCCGAGGTTGCAGCATCTCCAAAGAATGGGTCGGAGTATTGGCCGTCGGCTGCAGCTTTGATCAGACTATTGAAGGACTGACTGACATGTAACAGATATCGTCGCTGCTCAAGCACGGTAGCGCGTGATGCACCCAATACGTTCAGTCTTATCGTGCAGTCCCGTACCCCATCTTGAATCTGAGTGAGGACTTGGGGTAATTGGGCGAGAATTTGGTCTTTGAGGATGTCGCTAAGCCTAGGTTTCAGACTATGCACGCCAACCTGTGTGGGATGAAGGGAACTCCAGACTCCGGACGAGAAGAACTGCTCTTCCGCAGAGTTACGATCATGCAGCGAAGAGTTCCTTGTAGAATAGTCTCGATTACGTAAGACGTGCCATCCAAGCCTGAATTCAACTTGCTTGTTCTGCACAAGTTCTATATAAAAGCGTTCGCTGTCAGAACCCTCATCGAGCGTATCTGGTTTGGTGATCAAGCCGAGCGTACGCAACCCTCTCGGATCGATCTCGCGAGCGTAGCGAGTAATTGATTGGTTGTTGAAATCATTTTTGGCGGATACTACCGCGAGGATGATGCTTCGTGGGCGCTTCATATACGACAGCACAAGAGACTTAACAATGTCACTGTCTGCATCCGACTGTTGACGGCTGCCTGCTTGAAACAAGCCAGGGAGGTCCACGAGCGTGAGATGGGGTTGGTCGGGACCACATATCTCCAGTCGAAGAATGTCGGAACTGAAGACCTTCGATGTGTCATTAATGCCCATAACCTCTTTGGCCGACTGAATGACTTCCTCAAGCTGGAGATCGTCCACAAAGGCTTCCGCTTTGAAACTGAGTAGCCTCTCCTTCTCAGCATTGGAGCGCTCTTCCTGTATCCCGGGTACGATGCAAATTTGGACTGGCTTTACTGGTCCTCGGCGGAGGATCAATTCTGTCGCGAACCTGGTGCAGAGGTTGTCTTTGCTGGGGAACGTCACTCCCGAGATTGCCTCGAGAACCGAGCTCTTTCCAGATGATTGCTCTCCACAAACAACGATCTCTGGAAGGTCGACATACCGATTGATACCTTGCGAACGAAGCTTGTCGACGACATCTAGCAGATTGCGTGTGTCGTTTGATTGAAGTGCTGCACTTAGCCCATTGACAGGGGGACCTTCAGCCATGGTGCAAAGAGCCAATCTTGAATAAGACGGTTCGAATATCAAGTCTATGAAATGTGGAAGAAAAGGGAGGAACAGAAGAGAAAAGGATATAAAAGGCAATCAGACAAGGCTGAAAGATACCAAGCCCTTCATGCGGTTGACTGGAAGACCTTCTTATACCTTTAACTAGAGTGACCAATCGAAGTTGGACACACGGCGCGTTTGCGGAATCAATCAACCCGTCAAACAGCTGGAGGGCGTCTCGCCTATCCCCATTTTTCCACTCTTTGACTTTGGCATACGGAAAACTACGTATGGGTCCTCTTATCACTAGATATCTATGGTAGGATTCATCGAATACGATAATACCGTGACGAAAGAGGCACGTGAGAGGTTGAGTGGTTTAGTGGAGTTGGAGGTGAAAGGCGGCGCGTGTGGCGTGTGCTAGCGCGACTTCTTAGCCTTTGGTCCGTGCACTCTGTTTACCAAACATCATCGTCGCACTGTTTGCACGAAGCAAATATCGGAATTAGCTACGGCCAGCGCAAACATCAACACGGTCGACATCGCCCTCTCGCCTGATCCCACAACAGCCCAAACAAAACATAAGATCAGAATGTCTTCCGCGGCACCCCGGAAGTCGATGCGGGCAGCTGCGATCCGGCGAAAAGCCCCCATCATCGACGATTCGGAAGAGGAGGAGAATCAGGCCCCGCAGAGCCCGGAAGACGACGACGGTGAGGACGACTTCGAGCCAGAGCCAGAGCCTGCACCCGCGCCGCCGCCCAAGAGGCGAGGCAGAGCCCGAAAGACGGCCGAAGTGACGCCACAGAGCCTGCAAGATGGAGAAGACGACATCAAGCCAGAGCCTGCGGCGCCCCCAAAGAAGCGAGGCAGGCCGCGAAAGACGGCAGAAGCAGTGCCAGCGCTGTCGACGCCCGTCGCAAAGGCGCCCAAGACAACGAGGCGGCGCACGCGTGTGCAAGAGTCGATGGAGCCCACAGAGCCATCTACACCCGCCTCAGAAGAGGCAACAACCCCTGCGATCAAAATAGAAGACGAAGAAGAAGAACAACAACAACAGTCGCCCCGGAAGCGGCAAAGGATAAAAGTGAGCCAGAAGCCGAGTCCCTCGACTGCGGATGCCCCACCAGAAGAGGTGTCGCAGCTGCTGACGCCTCAACTCTCGCAGTCGCCCGAGCCGCAGGTCGAGATCGAGCCTCCCAATGTGCCTAGCACGCCCCTGACAGACATCACTGAGCGCGCTATAAACGAGGGCACGCCGATGCCCGAATCCCACTCCCAGCCCGAGCCCGAGTCTCCAACAGCCCCTGACACCCCGCGGTCAGATGTCACTGAGCGCCCGATCAAAAAGAGCACACAGACGCCCGAGCCACAGATGCCTCCACCCTCGTCACAACCCACGATGGTCGAGAAGATCAACGTTCAACATACGGCGCTGGAGAGGCCGATGGACATTGTGGTGCGCAAGCGCGCGGCCGGCATTCCTGCTACCCAGGAGTCGAATGTCCCCAAGCAGCGCACCGTCATCACATGGCTGATCCTCACCAACTTCAAGAGTTATGCAGGTGAACAAAAGGTCGGGCCGTTTCACGCTTCCTTTTCCTCCGTTGTAGGGCCAAATGGATCGGGAAAATCGAATGTCATCGACTCTCTCCTCTTCGTGTTCGGTTTCCGCGCGAGCAAAATGCGACAGGGCAAGATCTCGGCCCTCATCCATAACTCGGCGGCATTCCCAGATCTCGATTATTGTGAAGTCTCCGTCCATTTTCAAGAGGTCAAAGATCTCCCGAGTGGAGGCAGCGAGGTGGTGCCGGATTCGCAGCTAGTCATTTCTCGGAGAGCCTTCAAAAACAACTCGAGCAAGTACTACATCAACAACAAAGAGTCTTCTTTCACCATTGTTACAACTCTGCTCAAGGATCGCGGGGTCGACCTAGACCATAAGCGTTTCTTGATCTTGCAGGGTGAGGTCGAGTCGATTGCACAGATGAAGCCAAAAGCTGCGACTGAGCACGACGATGGTCTCCTAGAGTACCTGGAAGACATTATCGGCACATCCAAGTACAAGACGCCGATTGAAGAATCCGCGGCCGAGACGGAAACGCTAAATGAGGTCTGCATGGAGAAAAACAACCGGGTCCAGCACGTCGAAAAGGAGAAGAGTGGGCTAGAAGACAAGAAGAACAAAGCGTTGGCATACATCCGCGACGAGAACGAGCTGGCCACGAAACAATCAGCGTTGTGCCAAATCAACATGTCCAATCTAGATGACCACATTGCTGTGTCTCAAGAGTCGGTTGTTCAGTTGCAGGCTCAGCTGGACGAAGAGCTTGAGAAGCACCAGGGTAACGAGGAAGGGATTAAACAACTCGAAAAGCAGTATAAGAAAGGTGCCAAGGAGTACGAGCGCATCGAGAAAGACTCTCAAGATTTGCAGAAAGAGGTTGCCAAAATTGACAAAGAAACTGTCAAGTTCGAGGAGAAAAAGAAATTCTTGGTTGGCAAGCAAAAGAAGCTGGAGAAGACGAAGGAGACTAGCAAGTACGGCATCTCCGAATCCGAGACTCTTGCCCAACAATACACCGACGACGTCGAGCGCTGTGCGGAAGAGATTGCGGAACTAGAGGAGAGTATGAAGGGCGAAGAGAAGGAGTTGGAGGATATACGCGCCAATTTGGCGGGGAAAACGCAAGGCCTCTCGAACGAAATTGCGGTGAAGCAAAAGTCTCTTGAACCGTGGAGCGCCAAGATCAACGAGAAGCAGTCTGCTATTGCTGTCGCTCAGAGTGAGCTTGACATTCTCCGCGAGAGAGAGAACGCGGGCGCAAAGGGTATCGCCGAGACCGAAGCCAAAATTGCCAGTTTCGAAGAGTCTAAAGAGAATAAGCTTGCAGAGCTTGAGGAGTGCAAGACTGAAAAGAAGAAGGTGGAGAGGGAGGCACAAAAGGTTCAAGCCCAGGTCGAAAAGCTGGCTGAGAAGGAGCCTACCCTGAGAACAAAGCTATCAGGCGCTAGACAAAAGGCCGATGAAGCTCGCGCAAGCCTTTCTGCTACACAAACTCAAGGCAACGTGCTTACGGGACTTATGCGTTTGAAGGACTCTGGTCGTATTAGTGGGTTCCATGGTCGACTTGGGAATCTAGGCGCTATTGATCAAAAATACGATATCGCCATCTCAACCGCCTGTCCACAGCTGGACAACCTGGTCGTCGACTCAGTTGAAGTCGGACAGCAGTGCATTGAGTATCTCCGCAAGAACAATCTTGGTCGCGCCAACTTCATCTGTCTAGACCGTCTACCATCACGAGACCTTTCACCGATCAATACTCCAGAAAACGTCCCGCGACTATTCGATCTTGTCAAGCCAAAGCACGACAAGTTTCAACCAGCCTTCTACAGCGTCTTGCAAAATACGCTCGTTGCCAACGAGCTTCAACATGCCAACCGCATCGCGTACGGGGCGAAGAGATGGCGAGTCGTCACATTGGACGGGCAACTCATTGATAAGTCAGGTACCATGAGCGGAGGTGGCACGCGAGTAGCAAAGGGTGGCATGTCCTCCAAACTCGCCGCTGATGTTTCAAAAGATCAGGTCGTCAAGCTTGAATCAGACCGTGACACTCTTGAGCAGACCTTTGCCGAGCTCCAGCAAGAGCAACGAGCTGAGGAAGCTAATCTTCGAGGCCTCAACGAACAGATTCCTCAGCTAGAGACCAAAGCACAGAAAATCGCACTGGAGTTGGAGAGTTTCGATCGCAATATTGCCGACTCTCAGCGTCGTATCAAGGAGTTGAGCTCTGAAGCCGCATCGGCCAAGTCTGACAAAGGTCGCATATCAGCCCTGCAGAAGAGCATTGCCTCTATGGAAAAGGAAGTATCAAAGCTCCGCGCAGAAACCTCAGGAGTTGAAGCTGAGATCAAGGCACTGCAAGACAAGATCATGGAGGTTGGTGGCGTCAAGCTTCGTAGCCAGAAGGCCAAAGTGGATGGTTTGAAGCAACAAATCGACACGCTTACTGACAAGTCTTCGAATGCAGCGATCTCCAAATCGAAAGAAGAGAAGCAGCGTGCCAAACATGAGAAGGCACATGCCGACGCAATTCGAGATCTTGAGAAGCTAGCAAAGGACGCGGACAAGGTCGAAGCAGACATGGATGCACAGAAGGAGAGCGCAACAGACATCAGACAGAGAGCTGAAGAAGCTCAAGAGGTTTGTCTTCACACGTTATTCTTGAACATCGCCTCTAACAATAATGCAGGCCCTCGAAACCAGGAAAGAGGAGCTACAAGCCCTCAAAAAGGAGCTCGACGAAAAGACGGCCGAGCTCAACGAAACCCGAGCCATCGAAATCGAAATGCGCAACAAGCTCGAAGAAGGGCAGAAGGGTCTCAACGAGTATATCAAGAAGCAACGCTATCACCAAGACAAATTGTCCAAACTCTCTTACACTAGCACCAGCGATCTCGGCGAAGAGCAAGAATCTGAAGACCTACCCATCTACACCAAAGATGAGCTTCAAGACATGGACAAAGGTGTCATCCAAGAAGAGATTTTGGTGCTGGAGAAGAAGAACGAGAACGTCTCGGTGGATCTCTCCGTTCTCGGCGAGTACCGCAAACGCGTTGAGGAACACGCCGCGCGCAGTCTCGACCTCGCTGAAGCAGTACTTGCCCGTGACACAGCAAAGAAGCGATGCGATGAACTCCGGCGACTGCGATTAGAAGGCTTCATGGAGGGTTTCAGTATCATCACTGCCCGGCTAAAAGAGATGTATCAGATGATCACCATGGGCGGCAATGCAGAGCTTGAACTCGTCGACTCTCTCGACCCCTTCTCCGAAGGCATCCTTTTCAGCGTCATGCCTCCCAAGAAGAGCTGGAAAAACATATCCAATCTGTCTGGCGGGGAAAAGACACTCAGTTCACTAGCGTTGGTGTTTGCGTTGCATCATTATAAGCCAACGCCGCTGTACGTTATGGACGAGATTGATGCGGCGCTAGACTTCAGGAACGTGTCGATTGTCGCGAGTTACATCCAGCAGAGGACGAAGAATGCACAGTTCATTGTGATTTCATTGAGAAACAACATGTTCGAGCTCGCGGCAAGGCTGGTGGGCGTATACAAGGTCAATCATATGGTGAGTCCTAACCCTCTCATACCAACAGCACAGCTGGAGTGTTACTGACACACCTCTGCAGACAAAAAGTGTGACGATTGAGAACAAAAACTTCATCACGGCAAGGGGGTAGATAGCAGCCTACATTGGGAAAGCGTCTGGTTTGGGAGTTCCGCATGGCGTTGTGGGTGTGTGATGCATTTCCAGGCTGGGTTCGGTCGGTCCATATTTCGGACATTGTGTGCATAAGAGGCTGGTTGACAGGGTGGAATCGTCATGACTGGTTTTTCTTGTCATAATGGTAGACGTTAATAACGACAGTGATAATGACGATGATGATGATAACGATATTTCACTTCGGGTACTGTACATTGGTTCGTTGGGTGCACTGTGTTTCAGGTGGTCGACATATGGTTACCCCGGCGACGGCCTGACGTGAAGTGGACAACACACAAACGCGTCCGTGCTTTCAGCTATCCGACCGTGGAATCCACCCGTATCCCTTGCAATCACAACCACAACCTCAGCATACTTCACGCCCAATATCTTCCCCTTGCAAACACGACTACGCATGCGCATCTTCTTTCAACCCACCTACCCACTATGCGCCGCTACGTAGAAGGTACACCGTGCCCGAGGAATGGCTACACATCACAACAATCGTCTATGTACGCGCCCACCAACTACGGAATCGACGACACGACGGCAAATATTGAATACACGAGAGAGATACAGTATGAAAAGCTGAGGAATGCGAAACCCAAACGGCCAGTGCGTAGCATACGGAGGGGCGCGTTCGACCCGGGCCTGGACATGTTCGAGGATGTAGCGCAGGAAGAAGAACGGGCACAGCAGGTTGCTGCCGTGGAAGGAAAGCGGAGGCGTGCGCTTAAAGAGAGTGGTGTGAGAGCCAGTATTCTCCCCGAAGGAAGAGCGGAGAAGAGGAGCACAATCCTTTCTCGTGGTGCACAGAAGATCCATCTTCCCGCTGCGCCGGCGCCGGAAGCCAGAGAGGCACGACCGCAGCGCCGACGCGTATCGCAACTTTTGACCGATAGATGCGCCGTGGAGCCGAACGCGACAGTGCAGTTGCGCGAAGAAATGCTGGAGAAGAGAGAGTTGAAGAAGTCGGGGCCTAAAAAAGACCCCAGACGACGCACTATTTACGTTCCGTCTGATGACACAACAATCGTCACCATTCATCCAGGACAGTCGATGCAAGGGCAAAGAGCCCGCAACCCACGACAGGACAGCCCGGATACTGGCCTGGATCTGGTCACGCTGTCGGAAGAGGAGCCGGTGGATCTGGTGTCGGCCATGAAAAAGGAGCGGAGAGTGCCCAGGAAGTCGCTCGCCGTACCACCAAAACGCGTCGCCTTGGCTCAGACGGGACGGCAAAGTGCTTCGCTCGGTCACGACATCTATGGCCAGGGTGGCGGCAAAGAGAACGTGCCTCCTGGCATGGAAATGTTTGCGGGCAAGAACGGAACAACGCACATTGAGTTTAATTTTAGAAAAGAGGCGGATAAGAGGCCTGCGGTCAAGCCGGCAAAGGTACATTTCAGCTCAAAAGGCTCAGACGTGAGTTCGAGGGCTACGACAAAGAAAGAAGGTACGCACAAGAGACTGAGGTCCCAGACTGCCTGTGATGGGTCGCCAGCAAAGTCCATCAAGACAAAGCCTGGCGCGCTGGCCTCCTCCACGCGTCCAGCAGCACCAAGACCTTCTGTCAAGAGTAGCATCAAGAGCCGGATTTCTCAAACTACTCGCACACCGCTTTCGTCTTCTTCTCCGTTCCATACAGATCGATCCCCGCCTACCGCGCTCAGACGCCAAAGGGGAGAACGCGCGCCAACGAACATCACACTGATGCACGAGGTTGGGCGACCCCAACAGCCGCCGAGAGAGAAATATCCTGTCCTGTCCGAGGATCTTGCCCGTCCAGAGTTGTACGAGGATAATTGGCTCACGTATCAAGAAGTTGCTATCACTCAACTGCTGAATTCCATGTTTGATACAGCGAACAAGAACACTGATGCGGAGCAGAGCCCAGAAGAATTGAGGGGGAAGCTGCTCGACTTGTACCACCAGCCTTTAGTCCCAGCATTGCACAAACGCCTTCAGGCTTCGCTGCAGTATGGCGCTCTAAGCATACCAAAGGATCTTCTCACTCAAACTCTCCGGTTGAAGGACGACGTCGGTCTGCGCAAGAAGTTCCTCAATCTGTGGGTCAAGACGTATGACTTGACTTCACTTCGCGCCGCCGCCGAGACGGTCATTGGACGCCAGGTCACGGTTCCGTCGCGTCTTTCAAGCGGCTCTACTAGCTCAGACGATGGGTCGCGTCTGGTGCGAGCGGAGCGTCGAGCAATCGAAAACTTCCTCGACATCTTCCTCATCCGCAATGAAGATGCCGTTCGTGCCAAGGGTGGTGTAGGAAGCATTGCTAGTTTTGCACGGGGTGACGCCGGTGACGACTTTGGCTCGCATGGCTGGTCATGGAGGCGTACTGCGCTACGAAGTCTCATGCTTGTCTACCTTCTCGACAAGGCGAAAGCAGCAGACTCTCTTTCTGGATGCTTGTTTCAACCCTCCTCATCTTACAAAACGTCCACAGACGTTCTGCATGCACTCTCCAGCATGCTCCTCCCCTCGCACGGCGACATCACACGTCCCCTTGGCCATCTCAACTACAAAGTCGACCACGTTCAGTACCCACTTCAAGAATACACCTACAACATTGACAATATTGCCATCGATCTCCGCGATGGAGTCATTCTTACTCGTCTAATCGAGCTACTTCTCTATCCACCGACGATCCTCGCTGCTCGTCAAGAAGACGCCGTCACCGTTACCATGCCCACCGGCGATATCCTCACCAGTGCCTTCGACTTTTCGGCAAAAGAAAGCTGGGTCCTATCTCAACACCTCAAATTCCCATCCATCGGCCGCGCCCAGAAATTGTACAACGTACAAGTCGCCCTCGCCGCCCTAGACGGTGTCCGCGGTCTCCCAGTCCAAGCAATTGGCGGCGTTAAACCAGAAGACATCGTCGATGGACACCGCGAGAAGACTCTTTCCCTTCTCTGGTCTCTAGTCGGCAAGCACGGACTCTCCACGCTCGTCGACTGGCCACAAATTATCAAGGAAATTGACCGGTTCCGTGGCAGCTGGTACAAAAAGCGTGACGAATACGAGCAGGGAGACCTAGACACCGACGACGACGAAGCTACAGCCGAGCTCGACGGCTTGGAATATCACAAACGACTGCTTATTTCCTGGGCGCGGTGCATCGCGCGTACACGCGGATTGCGCGTTGCGAACCTTACAACATCATTCGCCAACCCGAAGGTGCTCGAAGCGATTGTAGACGCCTATCTCCCTTCTACTATCCTCTCAACAACAACATCTGGACTCAGCCTCGCAGCCAAGCTAAAAGCTACGGGTTGCTCTGCATCCTTCATCTCCCTTTTCACCACCTCATCATCTTCATCGACACGCTCAATTCCCTCCCGCGACTTCACTCTCCTCACCCTCTCCTTCCTCGCCTCACGCCTCCTACCCCTCTCTCTCACCCACCGCGCCGCAATCACCATCCAAAACGCGTACCGTGCACGGCTCCTGCGCCGCTCCATCTCCACCCATATTGCGAAACTGAAAGTTGCGCACGAGTGTGCGGTCGTGGCTCAGAAGAGGGAAAGGCTGGTTAGTGCGGCTATGGTTGTACAAAAACGGTGGAGAGACATCTTGGAGAAAAGGGAGAAGGATTTGTTGGCGCAGGTTCTCCTTTTCCAGAGTTTGGCGCGGGGTTGGGCGGTTAGAAGGTGGGCTCGGCGTGTGACGGGGGGGCGGGTCGGTGGGAAGGAGAAGGTTAGGAGGAGGATGGGAGGTTGGTAGATGGATGTGGTTTTTGAGCTGTAATGAATGGTAGGAATGGTTTGGGAGAAGGTTGTCGAGATGTCGGTGGAGGGTGGAGAGGAGAGTTGAGGGCGATATTCTTCTTCTCGAGATTGATTGTTTTCGGTATTGGGTGGTTTGGATGGGTGGGTGTTTGGGGGTTGATTGGGTTGACTTGGGTGATGAATTATGACCTTCCTTCTTTCTTTTTATTGTGTTTATTATCATTGTTTTTTTTCTCTTTTCTCTTCCCTACTCTCGCTTTTTTGCGGGGCTATCATGGTACTTTCTTCCTCGTTAGTACACAAGAGTAAAGGAAACTAAGATCTGTCAGAGCACATAGACAGTCTCGATCTATAAATTTGCACGAGTTCCCACGATGGTTGGGAGAAGATCAGTTCAATTAATTTTACCCTCGCTTTCGCCTTTGTTATCGCCTCCAAAGAAGATGAGTGGAACGGTTTTATAATACAAGTGACACCCTTTCAGGAAACTGCTATACCCATTTCCATCTCCTTCCATCTCAGTCTTTGCTGGTTGGGCGACGCTCAAAGTTAGTATGTACAGAGGAAGTGAACGTGGCGTGCATCACCCAAGCTAATCTCACCCCAACCCCACAACTAAAGACTGGGGTTTCTTTCTACTCATACCGTATCTACTTTCATACGGCAGAATACACGGCCGTGACGCCCCTCCCGCATTCAACCTTTTGCTCGATGCTAACAGTCCTACCGCCAACCTTGACCTTGGATCTCGGCGTAATCTGAAACCTGTGCATCTCCTTCTCTCGTCTCTGTTTGCTCCATCCCAAAACGCTGGCGGCTCTCTCTTCTTCTGCCCGTTGGTCAAGTGGTTGAATATATGTCGGCGTAGGTAGATTGCTACGTTTGCCCGTGCCGATCTGGTAGAATTCGTTGTTACCCCAAAAGACAATATCCCGGCCCCAATTCGTGTCGTTCTCGGTGAGTCGTTTCGCACCGCCCGAGACGGCAACAGATGCAACGTTGTCCATTACGGCTGCCGCGTGGGAGGAGCCAATGGACATGTATGCAAGGCGGATGGGGATCGCACTGTTGGTTTTCTCGTTCCATTCGAAGAGACCAGAGAAGGCGGGGACTTTGATAGGTGTGGATTGGTTGTGAATCCATCGGCCGTTGCCAAGCTGGCCAGTGAGACCAAAGCCAAAGGCCCATGTATCCGCTTGAATGCGATCCGAGTCACGGACGGCTGCGACGGGCTTTGTGGCTTCTATGGTGAGGAAAGAGGTGTTGCCTCCGGCGAAGACGTTGGTTACCGAGGCTTGTTGGGCGGTGCCGGCGTACAGCCTCTGTGTGGGAAGGAGCGAAGGAGCGTCGACGAAGGTTGCTTCTGGATTGAAATCGAACCCGAGCTGGCCAGCCGAGTTGTCTCCGAACGAGAAAGCGCGTCCAGAGGCATCGCTGACTAAGCTGTGGAAGTCGCCGGTTGCAATGTGCTTGACGGGGAAGCCTTTGAGGGTTGTTATTTCATGCGGCACATCGAATGCGCCCTCTGGACGTGTCTCCCAGGTCAGGCCGGGAATTCCAAGCTGTCCCTTCTTGGGGAAGTCTTGGGTTCCAGAGGCGAAGGAGAATACGCGGCCGGCGGAGGTGAGCATGAGGGCGTGCTCCAATCCAGATGAGACGCAAGTGACCTTTTCGTTCCAGGATAGATTCGAAGGCGTACGGGTGCGGTAGGAGATGTTGTTCGACGCCGAGCCCCAAAGGGAAATCCATGATGTCGATTTGGGCTTTGGGCCATTTCGCTGTTCCTCTTGCGATACGGGTATGGAGTACACTTCCCCAGACGAAGCCAGAGCCAGGATCCGATCACGGGAAATGGCCAAGGAGGTGAGGTTCTTCCCTTTCAACGTAGGCGTAGGATCGGTGGTCTCTGTGGAGAATGCGGTGCCCCACTGTAGCAAATCACCCTGTTCGTCAATAGCGGCGCCAAAGTTTCTGTCCAGCTTGATGTCCCGCAGCAAGACATTGTCAAAGAAGGCTATCCGCCTCGGTGATTTTACAAAGGCTTCCTGCGAGTCCGGTGCCACCACTCTTCCCGAGTTTGATCCCCAAGCATACACGCCTGGGTTTTGCCAGCTCCTCTGTACCTGCAGATGCTGTGAGCTGATGATGTTCCTATTGTCCTCTTCCGAAGTTGGACGCCGCCGTGGCTTCTCGAACTGCAACTCCTGCTCTTCTGCCGGGGGCTCCTCAGCATGCACGTCCCTGAAGATCTTCTCGCCATTGAACCACTGCCATGTCGCGACGGTTGCGAAGAGCGTGGTGACGGTGGCGACGGACCGGACGAAGTGTTGCTGGCGACGCTGGGCATAGGGATGTGCATGTGTCGCTGCTCGGATTGGGGCGCGCGCTCGGAATCGGGTCTGAGGGCGCAATCTGCTCGACAGATGTCTACATAGTAGCGGGGTCTGGGGAGCTCGTGTGGTGGCGCGTTGGAGGAGGCATCGTGTGCTGAGCATTCTGTGTATGTTGATTGGACGTATAGATGTGGATTGCTTGAAAGTTTCCCGGGGGAAGGGAGGGCGACAGTATGGTTTACGCGATGGTCATTGGCATCGAAAAGGCCTCACGTTGGAGCAATTAGAGCTGGAGGCCTACTAATTGGAACAGCTCAACGGCTTGCCAGTGTCAGCAGCAAGAGGGCAAATCTAGAACGTCATGAGGATGTTTGATAGGGAGCGGTCATGATGATGCTAGGGAGCAACTCCACCCCACGGCCACGGCCACGGCCACGGTCACCAAGCGAATGCGATCATCAAGCCAAGCCAGGGCGAGGTGAGGGAAGGGAAAGAATAACGTTTACGTCTTCTCCCATTCACCCCCAGCCGCTCTCTCTCATCATGTATGAAGACTCGTGGTACAGCGGCTTCGTCTCGCGGGCAGTCAACTCGGTAGAAAAGCCAAAGGCCAAGCACCGGCGCCGCGAGTCGCTCCTCAAGCAGCCCAACGTAAGCTCGCCATCCTGAAGTGAAGGCTATGTTAAGGTTGAGCAGTATTGATTGGTGATTTTGCAGGAGAGTCAGGCTGACGTCGAGCGCGTAGAAGGCATCCAGGAGACGATAGAAGAGGCGCCCGAGAAACCCAATGGCCCGCCGCCTGCCACCGTGGCCCGACGAGCCAAATCGTACAGTGACTTCTACGACGTCGTGAGGGCCCATATCAAGAAAGAGCGTGGTTTGGAGCGGAAGAAGTCGAGAGACGAGATTGGGAACGAGCTGGAGTTTGCCACCTGGTATGGCGGCGCCGTCCACGACGAGCTGCTGGATGCGAGCCATGAGGAGTACAAACTGTACCAGGACCAGCTGCGCCTGATGCGCAACCATCTCGATACCGTCATCGCAGACACTTCCTCTGCCCTCGACACTCTCTCGTCGCTCACAGAGTCGTTCAAGACGGTCGAGGCGCAGACAACCGCCTTCCAAACACAATGCGAGGGCCTGATAGACGACCAGAAGCGCATCACCAAGCTGGCCGATGATATGGCACAGAATCTGCGTTACTACCTGTACCTCGAGCCCATGACCAAGCGGCTCAATGCTCCGGGCGCCGGCAGTATTGTGCGAGGGAAGGAATTTACGGAAATGCTGGCCAACCTGGATAGCTGTCTGGAGTACATGCAGGTCCATACCAAGCATCGCGAGTCGTCCACATACCGCTCTAGATACCGGCTTCTGCTCACCCGTGCCCTTACCCTCATCCGCGTCCACTTCACTAACGCGCTCCGGGAAATTGCCGCAGACGTGTCCAAGCGGATAGCTGACCGCCAGCTCAACGACACAACCATGTCTGCCTTGCTCTACGCCAAGTTCCGTGTTGGCGCTCCCGAGCTGAAGCAGATCGGGTTGGAGATACAGCAGCGAGCAGTGTTGCCAGCAGGAGCAGAGCCGGGCGCCGAGGCCGAATACCAGAGCTTGATGAACGAGCTCTACCAGAGTTATTCGGCCACCCGCGGTCGCTTGATCCTGCCCATCGTCACCAAGAAGATCGGAGAGATCGCTCAGGCACCGAGCACCTCGAAAGATTTGGTTGCGTTTGCGCGAAGTAGCATCAGCTATATTCGCGGCATATGCTCCGACGAAACCGATCTCTGGCGAGAGTGGTTCGACGGGGACGGCGGCCTGTACGACTTTCTGGAAGCTATGTGCGAACCTTTGTACGACCACCTCCGTCCGCGGACTATCCACGAAACTCAAATCCTCAAGCTGTGTGAGCTGTGCACACTCATCCAAACACGTTATATGGAAGAGGACGAAGAGGATGCGTCACCCATCGAACCAAGTAAACTCGACTTCTCCACGCTCGTTCACCCTGCTCTACAAGACGCACAAAGTCGACTGGTTTTCCTCTCCCTAGCTATATTACGTGATGAAATCGAAAGATTCAAGCCAAAACCGGAAGACCTAGACTACCCAGCCAAAAACAAGAAGAAAGGCCTATCCGGTTCAAATTCCAACCAGCCAGCCCTCTCAGGCAAGAAAGCGCCACAATTAGATGCTCCTCCAACCCCGCAAATGCCCAAAACACCCATGGTGGTCGAGGAGGACGACCCCGACGCACGTTGGAACTTCAACACAGAAGCCGCATTCAAAGATTGGTATCCTACACTGCGAAAAGCTATTTGGCTGCTCAGTAAAATTTATCGATTAGTTCACGTAAGCCTGATCTTCAGCCCATATTCTGTCACATCGCTAATTGATCATGACAGTCTTCCGTCTTCGACGATCTTGCCCACCGTATTGTCCACAGGACCACCCTCTCCCTCCGCCACGCCAGCACCCTCCTCATAAAATCCTCCTCCCCAACTGATGCCACCCTATTTCTAATCTCACATCTCCTGCTCCTCAAACAACAAATCGTGGCCTTCGACATCGAATATGTAACCCCCGAAACCGATATCCACTACGACATCCCCAGCATCACGAATACATTCTGGGAACTCCGCTCACGCGGCGGCCTCTTCAACCCACGCAGCCTCGTTGGTCTTCTCATCCCAAAAGTTGTCGAAAACATGCTCGACGCAAAAGCAGAAGTCGACACAGTCCTCCGTCAAGCTATCACAGACTTCACAAAGGGCTTCGTAGACCGTATGCTCGACCCCATAAAGTCCCCCAAGGACGGAACCCCAATCCGAACAACACCCTCGGACGCCGCAAACCGCACCTCTAAACTCCGCCAAAATATCTCCCAGCAATCGCCCTTCCTCCGCGCTAAACTGGAAGAATATATCTCGGATCATCGCACGCGCGAAATGCTGGTTGCTGCGGTCATGGAATCTGTTACGCAGACGTATGAGGACTGGTACGATACTTCGTACACGCCTAGTTTGAATGGTAGCGCCCCGAGGAACAGCAAGGGCAAAGGTAGTGTGGATGGGGTGTGGGATCCTGACGTTTTTGGGGAGTGGTGTGGGAGTGTTTTCAGGGTTGGGACGTCGGGATTGGGGGTTGGGATGGATGGGGACGGGGATGGAGAAGGGGAGTTTAGTGGTGGAGGGAGTGAGGCGGGGAGTGGTTATAGTGGAAGCGTGAGGACGGGGAACGGAACCGAGAGGTCGGGGAAGGCTGCGTCGGGGCTGAGGATTAAGATGTGACGGTCTACAAGGTAAGTGATGTCGTGAGAAGAAGAAAACTCCAATAGTTCTACCGATCCTCTCGAAACCTTCTCTCTAATCTTGCACATGAAAAGCATGCCGTCACATCAGAATAAAACTGTTTGATGCTGAGCAAATCTTTCAATTGATAGCTTGTACGAGATGGTAATATAGTGGGCTGCTGGTTAAACAGCAACCCCTTCTCGGCGTGGAGTTGATCCACATGGGTTAGTTAGAACGCCAAAAAGCCGTCCCATTCATTCATCATAAAGCCAATGCAGAAATACAGTCCCACACAACCAACCAGCATCCACACGCTACCATTTATCGACCCCAACCAAATTCCGTTGCGGGCTACCAATGCAGCTCCAAATGTTGAATACGCCTAACCAACCCGGTACTGTTGAAGATGCTTTTTCACGTGGTAAATCCTGACAATGGGAGACGCCATAACTCCGTGGTGATGATCCGATACTCCATTCCTAGATGGGTAGCGGGAAGGTGACGGCCCAGCTAGCAATATCCTTCTTGAGGCTGTTGATCTCGTCGACCGAGCCACTGGCGACCTTGGACTTGAAGTCTTTGAGCTTGTTGGCCTCTTTGGGGAGCTCGGATTGTACCTTCTTGCAGAGCTTGATGCAAGTGTCGATGTACTGAGCGATCTTCTTGAAGTCCTCCTCGCCAAGGCCTCGTGAGGTCATGGCAGGAGCACCAATGCGGATACCCATGGGCGTGAGCGCCGACTTGTCACCAGGTGTGGTGTTCTTGTTGCAAGCAATGTTGACCTGCTCAAGCACAGCCTCAACACGTGCACCATCGAGAGCCAGTGGCTTCAAGTCAAGCAAAACCATGTGGTTATCTGTGCCATCGGTAACGAGCTTGTAGCCCAGCTCCTTGAAAGAGACCTCAAGTTGCTTGGCGTTCTTGATCACCTGCTGCTGATACTTCTTGAAGTCATCCGACTGAGCCTGCTTGAGCGCCACAGCGAGCGCAGTGATGGTGTGGTTGTGGGGCCCTCCCTGGTGACCGGGGAAGACGGAGAAGTTGATGGGACCCTCAAGATCGTATAGAGTCTCCTTTCCAGTCTTAGCATCCGTCTTGCGAACGCCCTTGCGGAAGAAGATCATGGCTCCACGAGGCCCACGAAGAGACTTGTGGGTGGTAGTAGTGACGATATCGCAGTATGGGAAGGGAGACTTGTTCACACCAGCAGCAATAAGACCAGAGATGTGTGCCATATCCATCATGAGGTAGCAGCCAACCTTGTCCGCGATCTCACGCATACGGGCGTAGTCAATCTCACGGCAGTAGGCAGAGGTTCCAGCGACGAGGACCTTGGGACGATACATAAGGGCGTTTTGCTCGAGCTGATCGTAGTCAATGCGGCCAGTGCTGAGATCAACACGATACGGGAAGGTTTCGAAGTAGGTCGAGACGGCGGAGATTCTATAGCCGTCAGTCATTTCATTCCAAGCAGTTAGTGGTATGATCAGACGTACTTCCTCTGCGGCGTTTGGTAGCCGTGAGACAAATGACCACCGTGGGGCAAATCCAGACCCATCAGCCTATCGTGCGGCCTCATAATGGCCTGGTATGTCTGCAAGTTCGCCGGGCTGCCGCTCAAGCACTGAACGTTGACGCCCCACTTCTCTGAATCCAGGCCAAAGGTCTCGAGAGCACGCTTCTGGCACAGTAGCTCCACAGCGTCGATGTGCTCATTACCACCATAGTAACGCGCACCGGGGTAGCCTTCGGAGTACTTATTCGACATGGGCGAGCCAAGGGCATCGAATACAGCGCGTGACGTGACATTTTCGGAGGCGATGAGGAGAATAGACTCTCGTTGACGCTGGATCTCCTTCTCCTGCAAGATATTCAGAAACACAATTCTGATATAGAGGTTTAGTACTGACCATGATCTGAGCGACCTCGCTATCCGTCTCCACCAAGGACTTCTCCATGAGCTACTAGGAGTCAGCGCTCTGCATACGCATTCCTCCACTCTCACCCTCGCGTTATTCAACAACGAAAAAAAACAACCCAAAACAAGACCAAGGGTATGACAGAAAGCCCGACATGAATCACCACTGGCTTTTCCGACAACATCCACGGCCCTCTTTGAAACCGCAGCGGGGTAAACCTACATCCTTGTGGGACTGCGGAAGCGCGTAGCTGGACATGATGGCAGTTCAATTGGACGTATACCTAATTTGAAGGGGTATAATGTGTGTTGAGGAAGAAGAGAACAGAAGAGAAGTAGAGCAGAAAGCAGTGCGGATGACTTTGTGGCAAGTATTGTTCCTTAGTCATCAACTTTTTCGACGAGGGGTAGTAATGCTACACCGGGTTCAGTTAGCGCACCGGTTTCGCTCTGGTCCACTTGCCCCTCCCCACGTCTCACATCCATTCATTCATCCTTGATTGTGACGGTTTCTCGATCAGTACTTTAGGGATTCTTCGAAACTTTGTTAATGTCTGCGCAAACCATCCAGAAGCGGGCGGAAACCATCCAGAAGAGGGCGCAAACCATCCAGAAGAGGGAACGTCACCCATCAGATATCGGCAGCACTGCTACATAGAAACAATGAACAAGACAGAGGGGCGATGATTGTGGGAGTTGCGACTTTTCCAGTCTTCATTGATTCATTCTACATATATCCAGGTTCGGTCCCCCTTGGTCATCCTAATTCCTTCAATAATATACCATGCAAGCTTTCGATAATCCACTGCTCACTACTTGTCTTTCCAATGCTCAACAATCCCATACCAAAACGCCCAAAATGCTACAGAGAAGTCAAGGGCCACCGTGAGCGGGGAGCTGCTACCACGGATGGCTTTGCATCGCAGAAGGGGGTATGTAATCGACCAGTCTCGAATCCATCAATCGCAGCGTCAACGCTCGACGACGTCTACGCCACAAACACATGTATATGTACCAAAAAGTCCTGGCTCTTTTCAACCTCATTATGCTCGTCCTCCCAAACAAACAATCGCGCAAAGTAATTAAATGCCACAGTGAAAAGAAGGGTGGTTTAGTCGTCGGTCAAACGGTCAAGCACCATGATGCTTAATATCATGCATACCAACCCGACGGTCACTATGATGAACAAGGCAAAACCAAACCACCCAAGCACCATGGCACTTGTCCCTACGCCAGACTTGACGCTTCCGTTGCCTAAGTCTTGTACTATTGTCGCTGCAGATACGGATGCGGTGTGTTGCCATAGTACGGAGACGAGGACAAAGATGGAAGCGACGAAGATTAAGCCGAGGGCGACTTGCGAGACAGGTCTTGATGGGAAGGGCTTGACGTCGACGTCGGAACCAGTTCGTTCATCTCTCTCTTCGTGCCATCCAGGAAACGTGGCGAGCAGCACGAAACAGAAGAAGGCGAAGATGATGGCCACGATGAGCAAGTACGGGAAGACGACGGCGTCTTTGAACGTCGACGCGACCCAGACGAGATTGAGCGGGTCCTGGTCCACAGATACACCGTCAACGAGCGCCGTCGCATTGTTTGTGCAAATGTAGTCGCCGCCGTCCTTGTTGATGCAGATGCCGAAGTATCCGACGCGCACAGCGAGCTGTGCATTGCCGACGATGTTGGCAATGGCTGCAGTGACGCCTGGGTCGACTTGTTCCGTGGAGTAGGTTGGCGTGTACTTTTCGTACCACATGGACACGAGGAAGATGCCCGGAATGAGCGGGGATGTGGATGAGCATCCAGCAAGCAGTAATGCTGCAAGTATTCGTTAGCTATTGTCCAGGGCCGATCGCTAATTCCCCAGGAAAGGGGTACCCACATAATAGAATTATCGCAATTGCTATGAATATCATAAGAAAGTGGTGGTAGCCCAAGAATGGCACATATCCTAGCATATGGTCAGCTCCCATTCCTTCTTCCAAACCAGGCAACAGCAGAAGCACTCACGTTGTAGGCTGACAGCGAAACGCATATTTGCCATAACCCGACTACTTCAACCTCTTGGAATGTTGTATATCCCCCAGCGCCCTGTGGGCGGGAGCAAGGCGCGATGGAATGCGCTCAGAATCGGCCGCGGTGCAATGTCTCAGCAAAGAATTCGGGGATAGCAGCGAGCGAAGTAGGATCCCAAGAATGCGAATGGCACGTCTGAATGTAGCTATCCGTAGCGTTCGAAGAGGCGGGCACGCTGGCGGGAATGTAGCTTTCGACGTGCTTAGGTCGGATCAACTGCAGCCAACGATCAGAATGTCTTTCGAGTGCAAGAATGTGAGTGTGTGTGGAGGGTTGGTATGTAGGAAAGGGAGGAGTTTAGCTTAGTCTTTGGTCTTTGGTAGCCCGAGTACTTTTGCTGGGAAAATGTATGAGGCTGGGTAGACAAATGGTGTGGCGGGTTCTCCAGCCATCTTTACCACGTAAACATCGAAACCACGGCAACCAGCCAACCACGTTCGACGTCATTGCTGGCTGAGCCAATGAGCCGGGGCCGCTAGTCTTGGCACCCCCGTACCTGCGCAGGATCGCGACCGTCCACTGCGCTTTTCTCCCAGCCTCTTCTTTTCGCGGCCAATATTGTCGTACGTGGCACCGTGATTGCGAAACACTTTTACCATTGCGCCGACCTTTCAATACTCCTTCATTTGGTCGCCATCGCCGGAGTTGGCCTGTACGGAGTATCTACATGTTGCTTGCGTGCGTGCGTGGGTCCCGTTCCGCGTCCACTGATCGGCGGCACCCCACGATACGCAAGCAGCCCGCGCTCGGCTACATCGAATTCCCATTCCATGGACCACTCTGCGCCCATGTCGTTGCTGTCGGTCGGTCTTGTTGTATGTTTTATCAACATTTCAAGTGTGTCTTGATTGACTGCGCTTTCAGGGGGGTGAAAGCCGACCTCGATGCCGCCATTGCGCACAAGCCAAATACACGCAAGAGATTACAAAACACACCGGTTTGATCACTTTGCAGCATAAGAAAAAAGTAGTCGGTCAATTAAAATATTTCATTTAGTTGCCTCGCGGCATGGTATCGTCTCATACAGAAACACAGTCACCCAGGGCACAGCATACATAGGAGCCATCATCAGCCAGCCCATCCATCTATCCCCAATCAATTACCGCTTATAATCATAGTACAATCGTATCGTGTCATAGGTACCCCGTCGTAGTAGTCGACGCACTTAGTGCTTGCCGAGGCCGAGAGCGTGCTTGGTCTTGTCGAGAACGGACTCCGGGCCGGAACCGTGGACATTACGGTCGTGGGAGCGGCCGACCTTGTCGGTAAACTCCTGGCCGTGAGACTTGGAGGAGTCGGGTTGGGTGCCACTGCAAAGTTGTTAGTTGAGTATAACAAATGGGCAAGTGTTGAAAGGGAAAACATACCGAACAACCTTGTCACCGGTGTCTGTGAGGCTCTCCTTCATTTTAGTCTGCGTTGATTTTGTGGAATCGGGGACGATGCCCTCCTTGACCTTGTCGTGGTAGTCTTTGCGGCCGGCGTCGGACATGATGATTTATTGAAGGTGTTGGTTGAGTTGGTTTGGTTCGGGTTGGTTGAGCTGAAGGAAGTTTGTAGTAGATGGAGGGAGTTGCAGGAGTGTGTTGATGGAGAAATGTCAGAACGCAGAAGACTGCATCTTATATAGACAGTCTCAGGGGATCCAGTAAGAGAATCTACGTCATTTGTTCGTCGTGCGCTTTCTCTCATATGGAAGGATAGTAGGTTCCGCATTCATCGCCCACGTAGAAGCGACAAACAGAATGGATGTTGGCATGACGATACTACGTCATCTATGGGTAGTACGCAGGGGTTCGAATACACAATACACACTCCTTTCAATCCATCGAGATTAGATTGGCCAGGCTAGCAGGCTTTGTCCCGTAGACCTGCAAATACCCTCGCGCGTTGTTGTAAGTGTAGTAGGGGCGTATGATGTCATATAAGTGGCTTACCACACCTGCACATGGTTGTGAGGTACAGTCCTCGTCTATACGGAGTAATGCGCGACATGAAATGCATTGAGAATCAAGCTTCGGTGGCTGATCTCTATGTAAAAGGTTTGTCCAGGCATATTTCATCATTGATAACGGATGTTGGCGGGCTCAACTGCCGTGGGGCCTCGTGGTGCGTATTTCGTACAATAGCATCATAGCTGACGTACGGAAACATGGAGCTTTTGTGATTGCGAATTCTTCATCGTTATCGTGTGAAACAGTTACGTCACAGTGGCTGAAGGGTGTTGTTGCGTCGAGCTGGTCTGTGATTACATACAGACATGTCACACTCTACTTTGGCAACATGAGCTTGGTTACTCCGTAAAAAGCCAAAATAGTGATCCAACGATGATCAAGTCATGGAGCAAAACCCTGGAACTTGACGCATTTTATGCTATTGCACTGCGAGGAACCAGCGAGGCTCTTACCAGTCCAATACAGATACTGTACGGTTCTTACTCGTCCCTACTAGCCAGAAAGCGTAGAATTTATCTCGCTCTTAATCCATTATAGCCATGGGCATATGTAGGCTCGTTGTTGATTATAAGTTAACAAGGTTCTATTACATAACATCAAGGCTGTTGACACCTAGCTGAAGCATGACTATATCACGTGATAATCTCACGTACTCAACTTTGATATTAACCATGTAGATAACTGATTGACCAGTGATAAGTGACTTTCACTGCACATTTGCAAGACGTATTGGAAAAAAGATTTTGTCATAAATCTACTTTGGTAGGCTGCTTTCCAAACTATCCGTACAGGCAATCTGGCCCTCATCAATACATACCTACTTCATGCATCTAGGTTTCACAGGCACAAAACAAATCACTAATTATTAAACACACAATTGTCCCCCTGGGTCAAAGGTCCTCCATCTTGTACACCTCATACGCCGGCTCTTCATACGGATGCGCCCTAGTAGACCCATTAGCAAACCCCTCCGAACCCTCCCCCCTTGTTCCACAAACTTACTTCTTCAACTCTTCAACAGCCCTAACAGCAACCTCCCTCCCTACACAGATAGCCTCAACCCTCAACTCCTCAACCTCTTCCAATTCTCCCACCTTGCCAATCTACACACCATATATACTTACATTAGCCTGATTCTCGCCCTCGGTGCCCCTTCATCTCCTCGCGTACGTAGCCTGCAGAAAAGGGAATAAAGGTAGACGTACGTGTGGATTTGCCGCATCTCCCGGTCTGAACTGACCCACTCCTTTACTCGTAAATGCACACTCGGTATATCCTGCGGGCCCTGGGAAACGACCCGCACCCGCGCCAAAGATGGCGGTTTTGCATGCTGAGAGCGCGGCGGGGGGCACGAAGAAAACTAGTTTGAAGCGGGTGGGAAGCGACATGTTTTTACCTGCTTGAGATTTTATATACAAGAGAGAGGCATGTAGATCATGTAGGATGAGTTCTGTGGTAAGGCTGCGTGTGCACATTGTAAGGTTGTGGAGGTGTTGCGGGGAAAAGCGGGTTCGACTTGCTATTTTCGTAATGGTGCTTGCTGTTGATTACACAGAGGCTGACATGGGCACGATGCATATAAGTAAATTTGTGGCGTATGTTCTTACACGTTAAATCGAACCTCATACTCGCAGGTGGGAGAGAACAAATGCCAGTTCTTCGTTGTCAAGGGACTTTTCGAATGTACTGGTAGTCTAAGCGGAGATCAAAGTGTAGACGAAAAATAACACAAGACGACTCCACAACACCAAACAATCATTAGTTTGTGCATCTCGTTGGCTCACTCATCATTCGTCTACTCTTTTGCCTCCTTGAACCTCACCTTCACTCCATCCGCAGGAACTCCCACAAGCGCCGTTTGAATCCTGACAAAGCCAGCGCCCCCCTTTTCAACCGGTTCCCAACTATTCCCAACGCCCTCGCACTGTTCAAACCTCTGCAGAAGCCTCACAAGAACGTACGCAGCTTCTGTGAGCGCAAATTGCCTGTCCCAAATTAGTCTGTATCCCCACATGCAACGTCGCGATCCAAGATACGGCGTCCGAACCGAACGAGGATGAGGAAAGAAAAAGCTTACTGTCCAATGCATATTCTCGGTCCACCATTAAACGGCAAATACTCCCAACCACTCCTTCTTCCATCCCACCTCTCTGGCTTAAACTCGTCGGCATCCTCCCCCCAAAGATCTTTGCGCCGCTGCATCATGTACACCGAGTAGTGCACCTCCTGTCCCTTTTTAACGTAAACAGGTTTTGTGCCATCCGGTCCGCCGCCTGTAGGTAAGCAGGTATCCCTCACCGCAGTTCGTCCATTGAATGGTACAACAGGGTACATGCGCAGTGTCTCGTTGAGCACCCATTGAAGGTAGTTGCAAGCTTTGAGGCTCTCAAAAGTGATGTTGCGGGGATTTTCGTAAGTGCCAAAAGTCTCGAGAACAACGGTGCGAAGTCTGGTGTAGAAATCGGGTTGTTGTACGAAGATCATGAAGACAAAGGATAGCAGAGAAGCGGTGGTGTCGCGTCCGGCGACGAGGATACTTACCAAATGGTTTCGTATCTCGATGGGGTCGCGTGTAGACTCGACTAATTCTTCCAGGAAGACAACTTTTGGCTTTCCCGCAGTTGTCAGGCTTGTGGTGGACTTCTCTTTGTTGAGTGCAAGCTTGACGTAGTGATCGATGAATGCGTGGCATCTCCTGCAATTATCCTTGAACTCCTTTGTATGCATAAGCCAGTATAGGTCGCCTAGTAAGCTTGACCGGGCTATACTGCGTTGTGATGCATCGAAGACAGCAGCGAAATCCCTTTCGTTAGCAATCGCGCTGTTCCTGCTAGGAACGTAGCCAGGAAGGCTTGAGATTTGAGAGTCGACGCTCTCGCCGAATAGAAACTCGGTTGAGGAATCGAGTGTCAGACGGAAGAAGAGGGGTTTGACGTCAATGATTTCCGTCCAGCCTTCGGGGGCGGTAGTAAGATGGCGCATCAAATGTTGAATGTGTCGTTCTTCGAGATCCAGGTCACTGACTTGGTCCCGAGCGAATTGCGGTCGGAGGAGGGCCCGAGAATGTGACCACGCCTCACCATCACTTGAGAACTAATGGCCCCTATCAGCATCGTAGCAAAAGAAGATACAACTGGACCATTTTGACGGTAGAACTTACAATACCCTCGCCCAGTAGAGGCTTGAATCCGCTAATGCGTGTATGACCCAGTCCGAAGTCCTTGAATTTCGTAGCCAGAAGCGCTTGAACGTTCTTCGGCTCCATAGTCGCGATTACCGGATTGCCAGCAATTTTCTATTCACCGTCAGCAAATGCTTGGATTTTATCGACTCCAGTAAACATGCCTGGCTAAATGTAGTGATATTCTTTCCCTGCTTCACACATTCCGCTTCAAGCCTGTCCACACTGGCTTGAGCCAAATTGTGTGCATTTAGAGAACTCAGTATATCATAGATAAGCTTAAGGCCCAAGCCATCAGCACATGGCATCGCGTGAGGCGCTTCGCACCCGAGCTGTTTTGCATTGCGATTGTGCCGCACTTGGTCAAGCACGTAGGTAACAATCCGGTAGATGATGAAGGCAGCGCCGCCCCAGAGAGCAAGCATAATAGAGGTTTGCATGATGGAGTCGTAGGTCGCAGTTGATGTCGAGAAGCACGCGCTTGTGATTTGAATTGGAGGGCACGATGTAACAAACCTCTCTCTATAGAGTGGCAAGTCACATATATATGGGGAAGTCCTAACACCCCCTAAGCAGTATCTGGCCCTGCCATACGGGGTACACACATATATGATAGTAGATCCTGCAGCCTGATTCTAAAACGGCATCCCGCTAATCCATATCATACCAAATACTAACCTGCGCCTCTTAGCTACGCGACTAGTTATGGGCGGGGTTGATAGGACTTCCCTTGTATGTACCCCAACCGTGAGTACGATATCTATACTATGTATTATGTACATACTTGAAGTACATGTCCTATACGGAGTGGCCACTGTTCACGATAGGAAGAACGTCGGCTGCGAACAAATCAACAGTGGGTAATTAACCAAAAGTCTACGTACAGGTTGAGGAAATTTCCGCATACGAAGTACGTAGTGCATACGACACGACTATTGTTTACAGGCATGTTCTGGGAAAGTCGTACATGGATCACACAAGCGAACCTGCATTGTACTACGTATTAATTAATGTATTGTATTCTTCCCCTCCGAGCCAACCGTTTCTAGCAGATCCGAATGTGGTGAAGCCTCTCGGAGCATCATTCTCTCCGTCTACTTGGCTGATTACTATGCACGGCCACATTGTTATCCACCAATCCCGACGGACATTGCTCACGTGTACGGAGTATTATGCAATTACTCCGTACATCGTAGAGCATTATCGCAGTCACGCAATCAGTACGGAGTGACGCCCACGAAGATTCGAAGCCCTCATATATTATCCGAACACGAAGAGATTTGGATTCTTCACAGGTATTGTGACCAGTGAGCATTTGAGTCCTTAGTAAGCTGTATAGACCCACTAAGCTGCGTATGCCCCTTTGGAAATTAGGGAAAAACAAAGTGTTGGATAGTGACAGGATTCCAATAGTGATCCGTAATCAAATCAAGTGCTAGTAAACCAAGAGGAAGTAGTAGTAGAACCAGGACCAAAGAACTATTAACTACTATCCTGTTGATCATCAATGAATCAAATACATACGCAGCAAGGAGTCACAATCTATTAATCAACTCATTATCTATCACAGTGAATCACAGTGGATCACAGTGGATCACAATGAAAAGGCATAGTTGCTTAAGTACCTAGATAGTTATTAGAGGATTCGGCTGCTGATCACTAGTTGTATAGTATTACTACTAAATTCTAGCCTATATACATAATAGTTATAGTTATAGCTAGCTGTATCTTTGATTGCTTGTTAGTAGCTCTTTAATATGATTCTTCACACTATTATACCATCTACTTCGTGCTTTAGCTCGCTCACCTTCAGCAATGATGCACATATTATATCTAGATACCACAGAAAGTAAACGAGAGATTGGTCCAATCTACCAGAGTACATAGCACATTTGTAGTACAGAGTATGTAGAAGCGAATCCCGGGATCTTCTACCCCCAACCCTTTCCCGTCTTTCGTCCGGACCAAAGATCTAACGAATTATCGTACGAGGACGGAAAGCTAAAATCACCGAGGTCCAAGTCTATCTTGGAGATGGATATGTGGCAGCCTAGACGGTGCGGCATCAATTACAGTCAGCATCCCGGCTCGGATGCTTAGAGTCAAATGGGTGGCACGTCTCTTCTTCTCTTACAAAAGACCATCTTGGAGAACGTGCGATCCATTTGACGCTAGACATCCGAGCCGGGATGTTGACTGTACGAGCTTCTTCGCATGTCTTCTTTCATACTGCTGAGACACTATGGCATGTCTGACCCGTATGTATCACAGCTTACCACATAAGAAGGCCCGCCCAGCAAAGCTGCCCAGTAATCTCAACAGGAATAAGTCTCCGTCGCTTCAGCTACTGATAAGTGAGGTTGACTCGGTATTTCTGAAAACAAAAAAAGCATGATAATTTCATTCACACCAATGTCTTACAAGACTCCAAAAAGGTATCCCGCTCAAAGACATGTAGAAAACACTGAAGCCTAATAAGAAATTTCCCAGTAAAATCGTACAGCCAACTCTTCGCACGACTTCAGATTTGGCTTTTCAGCACTTTCTGCGGCTGTTGCTTCACCTCTTCCTCCTTACTCAGCGCCTCGTATCTCCAACCAAGCCCACCCTGAACCTTCAAGTTTTCGCTAGAATCCAGCTTGTGCGTCCACTCGTCGACCATCAGCTTTGCCACATTCTTGCCCATCAAGGCCGAAGTCTCCATCGTGCTGATGAAGCTCTCGATGCTGCTTGTGTACCAGAGTCCGCCATCGAGCTTGATTTCATCGAATGTGAGGCGCGGGTATTCATGCGGGTATGAGTGGAAGAGCTTGTGATGAATCCAGCTCACGTTTCCGTCCGCAACACTAGGTGCACAGTTAGTGAGGCTTATCTTTAGGGGGAGAAATGTCCACATCGTTTGTGTTATACGTACCCATGTTTCACCTCCTCGTCGGTCACCTCTACGCCAAGATATTTTGATAAGAATGCAGCGTCGACTCGGCGATCTGAGAAAATCTTGAAGACGTACTCCGGTCGCGGTACCTCCGGGATCACATTCACGCCCGACTTGACAATCGAAATACTGAAGAACCCCGGGCTCCCATGATCTGTACCATTCCTATAGTTTTCACCCGATGGAATGGTCGTCAACACGGCCTTGGGGACTTCTTCTCCTTCTTTCAAGCCGAATGCCGCCGGAGACAGCTTGTGCGGTGTAGCAAAGTGCGTGACGTGCAGGTTTACGTAGGGGATCTCGTCGGGGACGTGGCGAGGCGCTGGTTCGATGACGAGTTTGGAGAATTGGAGGGGCGATGCGAGAATGACTTCGTCATACGTTTTAATCGAACCGTTGGAGTTCGTGAGATTGTAGGTGCCATCTTGTTGTTTAGAGATGTGTGTGATTGTGTTGTTGAGATGGGTAGAAATCGCCGAAGAAGAGCTGAGCATGCGGTCGAAGATTTGCCAGTTACCACCCTCGATTTGCATGGCCCCGTTGGCGGCCATGCAGACCATAGTTTCGAGGCCGTGAATCATGCCGAGATTCGAAGCGTAGTTGACGCGCGTGCTATGCCAAATGAGCTTCCACATTACCGTGCATAATTCCACAGCATAGACTCACCTCGCCTGTACAATCTCCTCTGCGAACAAATCTCCCACTCCCTTCTGCTTCAAATACTGCTCTCCCGTCAACCCCGTAACCTCCACCAAATCCACATCTTGCACAGCCTGACTCAAACTCTTCCACGGAAAAAGCGGCCCATCATACATCTTCAGAAATTTCCCCACCGTGTCTTTCATCAAGCTGTTCGTCTTCACAGGTGCATATCCATATCTCCAAAACAGCCTTGCCATGTCCCACCATCCGCCTTCATCTTTCATCGTAAACACAAACTCCTTCCCGTTCCATATTCCCAGTTCCGGCATGGATTCGCTGTTGTAGGTAGAATGGGTCGCGGTGAGGAGACCGAAGTCGCGGGATGCGTTGGCCAGGATGTGGTTTATAGCGACGAAGATAGAGGCCCCGAGTTCAACGGGGTACTGAGGGTTGTCCCACGCATTGATAGTTGTGCTTCGGCCACCAACATGGGCATCACGCTCGTACACATCTATCTTCGTAGGGATATCCGCGTCGCGCACGTTTTGCGCGAGGTGGTATGCGGCCGAGGAACCAGCGGCTCCAGCACCTGCAAGCGTCCATCGTCAGCCTTGTTGCTCGGTTGAACTTTCGCAGAGTGCATCTAGAATTTCGAGACGGTTTTCTGTGCTCAGGGGGAGACTTACCTATAATAGCAACCTTCTTGGGCTGTACTTGATTGTTTCTTAAGCTGTCATCGCTATTCCGAGCTGCGGCGCCGACGAACGGTACCAGCGCAAGGCTTAATGACGTGCCTAACAGCATCTCCAACCCTTCACATAAGACGAAGAATTAAGATTAAATCGAAGCTATGGGTTTGAACGTGTCTTGAACCTTCGTGTGAACAGTTCACCCCATTGTTCGCATGTAGTTACGGTGGGAACGATGAGTGATGACAGAGCTGCAAGGATGCTTGTGCTGCTAAGCATGGACGCGTCATGGGGGGTGTACGTGGGATGCCCGTCTACCCATCTCTCCACTTGACCAGGCTTTCGCAAACACTCTTGCATCGCTTGAGTTTGGAAAAATGAATTAGACAAAGGTGTTGTTGGTCGCAAAAATGTGCAAATGAAGATATATTAGACCTCCCAAATTACAGCGCCCAAAGCAACTGACCCAACTACCTACACTACAAACACCCAACACTGACCGGAAGAAGTTCTTGCTATCAAAAACGGGTATATGCCATGCAGATACTGAAAGAAATTCGTAAGTCGTGAACAACAACATATGACAAAAAGAAACATCATCCGTCCTTAAATCTAAGCAGCTCCCGTACTCGCACTCCCCCTTCGCAACCGACCAAACAACCCCTTCTTCTTTTGAACCTTCGGTACCGCATCAACAGGCACAGGTACTCCCACTGCAGCAGCTATAGCATTCAATCGTGCTGCTTCCTCGTAATCCCACGGTGTCGTCCAGTTCCGCTCTGGAATCTCGCCCAACTTCGTGCTATCCGACGCGAATGTATATGTTGATGGTGTTGCCTTGTCGAGTCTGCGTTTTGCTACCGCTACGCTTGCGCCCGGTGGTGATGGAGTCTGATTCTCTCGTGCTGGCGGGGTCTTCCGTGCAGATGCCATGTTGTTAAGTCCAGAGGATCCGAATTGGAATGGCAGAGGAGTTGCTATGTCGTCTAGCTTGGTATAAGGCCATGTTGTCGGACGGGGGTCATTGAAGGAATCGATTCTCTTCCTACCTCTAGTCCTGGATGAGGGACCTTTCTGAGATGGGAACGGATCCATGGGTGAGTACTGCGGCAGCGGTGAGCCTGGCGGCGATGCGTACGGAGAGTTCACTGCTGTAGATATGGGTGACTTTGTCGAGCTAGCACTGCTAGATGATCCGGATCCCGTTATGGATCCCTTCCTTGAAGTCTTTGGTCTCACCATCACAAGCTGCGTCTGTCCATTTGAATTTTTGATAGAAGCGCGCGTAACTGTTGGGCCATTGATTCTTTGCCTTGATCTGGATACACTTCTGCTTCTGCCCCTCTTCTCAGACTGCTCTGCTTTGGGGCTGGCCATGCGCTGAAGTCGAAGCTGAGATTGACTAACGCGATAGTACAGCTGATTGAGTGACTCCATGGCGTCACGTCTTGAGGCATCAGACAAACTAGTCAGCGACTTATAGTCCAGCCGTAAATCGCTCTTCTTAGGATCGTGTTGGTGATTCAGAAAGGATGCGATGATGCTGACGAGTCCTGTGTTCAGTTTGATAAGTGTCTCCGCCAGGCTTGCATGTGCAATTGCTACAAGGTGCGAGGATCAGTAGCTATTTTCCATAAAAGGTATACACATATCCATGATCGTGTCTGGAAACAAGGACCATCCTAGATGCAGTAAAAGGATATCTGAGGATACACTCAAACTTGAAATGATATCGCGAAAGGTTTGACCTGTTACTATGCGATAGTGGGCAGGGACAAAACTCACCATCACCTCGCGCAAAGTCCTCTCCCTTCTCTCCGTAACACCTCCCATATGTCTCTTGTAACTCCACAGGTCCTCTGCGCAGACTAACACTCAACTGAGACTCCGCATCATCTTTCACCCTTCCGTCTCCACTACCGCCACCCGACTGATGCTTAGTCTTCCTCTTCCTCCGCCGCTCTTTCAACCGCTTGAAAACATTCAGCCCGTCAGTAAAGGCGTGAACGAGGTTACGCACTGAATTTGCAACAGCAAGTTCATCCGCATTCTGCGCCATCTCGCTCGTAAACGTTCCAAAGCAACATACAAGAGACGAGGACAATGGAAGAGGACAAAAATTGAGAACGAAAAGATTTGTGCGCTTTTGTACACCTCGTAAACGAGTGTCAAGACCACCGGAGTCAGACCAGACCAGGGGGCTGGTAACTAGTAGCAGGGCAAGATGGTAGAAGTGAGAGAGTGTAGAGTCACACTTTCGTCCTTCATGTCTCGCTTGAAAGTAGACGGGCCAACACTCCATAGTTAACCGTTACCTTCACCCTCTAGCCCCTCAAGCTTAGCCAGCCCAACCCCGCCTAGACTGTCCGTTCCTGCATCTCCGACTGGCCCTCACAGCTCATTCGCGAGCAAGATGCCGTCGCTTCGAAACTTTCGGGACACGAAGCTTGCACATAGCCGCCAGTCTGGGGTGCTGGTAGTGCAGTGAGGTCTTGATCGATGTGACGCGTGTGACTGGTTGTCGTTGTGGAGAGAGGCGTCTGAACAAGGTTTAGCGGCTTTGTCGTCCAGTCATATGTAAGCCGCCTGGGATACATAACATGGGCATTGCATATGTATGCATTACCGGCTTGAAACATCCATCTGCTTTTTGCATGACACGGTGAAGCGTGTGAGTTGGCTGCTGTGAGAGGATGAGAGAGTGGGGTGGCTGGTGATCGGTGACAGTGCGCTGGTCGCAAATGTTTCGTTTGATTGACCTATACCTCGTGTCCTGCAGCCTATATCTAACAACAAGAGCGCAAGGCGAGATGATCCTGGGCGAAATGATAAGGAGTGACAGGTATCAATCTTGCGCCCCGACAAGTAGACAATTCATGTCACATGCCACAAATCCAGACTTGCTTTCCACAGTTTCAAAGTTTGAAAGGGTCCCCACTCTTCTGCTTTGGTACTCCGTACTATACATCTACATTCTCTGTTCGCCACCCCCCCTCTCCTCTCGTATGAGAAAGCATGCCGTAAACTCATCCCAAAACGCCACGCTATGCATAAAGAAATCCACCAACCATATATTGAGGTGTTCATTGGCCTTCATCATCCGCATCTTCTATCATGACCGTCCGTCTCGTTACCGACTGACCGTCTGCACTGTTTCCTGCAACGGTAGAACTTGACCCTTCCGTCTCATTGTTTCCAGATGTATTCCCAAAACTCCAGCTTGACTCGAGAGAGCTAGGCTCAGCCTGCTTGGAAGATTGGCCTGGGCCTGATGAAGAAGTAGGCGTTGCTTGGGCTTCGTGGGATGGGGTAGATTGAGTGGCAGAAAGCTCTGTTGGAGGCTGGGTGGAAGCTTGACTGGTCGTTGATGGTGCCGTTGCGAGTGACGGCCGAGAAACCGATGAAGGTGTTCCTGGCCGAGGTGCCAGTGCCATGGGCCTCAATGTCCACCCTTCAGGAAGTACAACCCCTTCCGGTAAACCAGCATCGCCTTGCCTAAGAACTGGACCATTGGCAAAATATGCTTGTGGATTGATCTGAGCCGGCGGAAACTGGGGATTCAGAGACGTAATGGGCGGAAGCTCTATCCCAGTCCTACCTGCGACACCCGCGGCTTGCTGAAGGCGATTTAATTCGCCCAACATGCCGTAGATGTATTGCAACTGATTGTGTTGAAGGTTGAGTTGGCGTAGCGAATCCATGATGTTTCGCTGGAGACGCAAAATATCCGTTTGTATATCGGAGGGATGCTGAAGGCCGGTGCCAGGAAGTGTTGGGATGGGAATTTGAAGCTGGGGCACGCCGGGGTTTTGCTGCAAGTTCTGGTTCTGGGTTTGGGCGAGCTGTTGGGCGAGATTGGCGATCACATTGTTATTATTGTCGATGTTGTTAGCATTTCCTGGCTGATTTACCGGCACCCGCATATTCCCTAGAGCTATTCGAATAGGACCAAAGTTGAATACGCGCAAATTGCCCGCTGGTGGATTTGGCTGCCCGGCTTGCGGAGCCTGCTGTGGTGGCTGACCTGGCTGACCAGCTACAGGCGCATGGCCGCCAAAATTGCCAGGGAAGATAGCTCGAAACCCACCTCCTGCAAGCGGCTGTGGAGCCCGCTGGTTCTGCTGGCCGGGGTTTTGTTGGTTTGCCTGCGGTGCTGGTTGTGAGAGAACCGGCCGGCGACAAGTGGGACAGACTTGCTGTCTCTCAAGCCAGCTCCTCAAGCAGCTGAAGTGGAGGATATGTCCGCAGGGTAGCTTTTTTGCCCGGCGTCGTTCATTCGTAGGTCGAGTCATACGATTAGCCCCAGGGGCAACCCATGGCTGCATCTCCTCGCGACAGACAATGCAGGTGTTCTCTCGTTCCAGCTCTTCTGCCGTAGCGTCCGGGTAACGAGTGTGCATGTCTCGGGTAGCGTTCCGGTAATCGATGTAGTCGTTAACTCGCTTCAGGAAGGAACGCAGCGTCATGAAAAGATCTCTCATGATATGGATCGGAATGCCATAGAATGCCATGAGGATTATGAAGAAGCCGAGGTACACCACAGACTTGATGAAGTCGGTAATGAGATCCAAAGAAAAGACATAGCGTCCCTTGTCTTCCCACCCAGGGACATCGTCGTCATCGTCGTCCTCATCGTCATCCTCTTCGGGCACATTGTCAGGAGAGCCCTCAGCTGTCTCTGCTCGCTGTCGCGCTTCCTCCCTTGCGATCCTCCGAGCCTCGTCGCGAGCCTTCTCTTGGCGATGTGTAATGTAAAGCTCTACCAACGAGAGAGTGTAGCGCAGCAACGTCGATATTGAAGCGATGGCCATCAACACGTATTCGAAACCGAACATAACCATGACGCCGGCTCTGGCATCCAAAAGTATCGAGTCAATGCAGTAGTTCATCATGTAGATGTCAAAGGCGACAGAAAGGAGCAGGGAGCTCAGTAATCGGGTATGGAAGAGCTTCGGGTTCGACGGAGGCTGTTGCTCGAGGATTTCTACGCGCCCCTCCCCAATCCACTGCCACACCTTCCCCGCGAGAAGACAAAGGAACATGGCGAAGAACCACATGCCGATGTCGTCGCGGAAGATAGTCATTGCCAGCAGAGTCTCGCTCACGGCAAACCACGCCTTATCGTATAGTTGCTCCGTCTCGATGGGCCGTAGCGGGCCATAGAAAAGTCGCTGGAGGCCATATCCGAAGCTCACTGTAATGATGAGGCCCAGATTGATCAGGAACTGTGTGCTGTAAGCCTGCGCGCCGTCCCCCAGCTGTCGCATTGCGTACCAAGAGAGAACCCGTGCTCTGCGAGATGTAGACGGCAGCCGAGTAGAAATTGGGCCGCTCGTAGTACGCGCGCAAGAGCACGATGTTGGCCAGGACCGCCGAGCCCTGGACGTTGTCAGTGGCAGTCTGTTTGATATTCACCACGTGATGGGACGTGGACGGAGAAGACATACGGTAATGTACATTTGTAACCTGCCCATGGTGAAGAAAATATGAGGGCACTGTTAACAAGGAACGCTCATCTCCAATAAGGAAAAAGTCCCGAGGTGGTGAAAGCCTCAGATAGTTGCAGTCAGTAGTAAGTAGCAGAGTGATCGCGACGCCGCGGGAGTGTGGCACGTCTTGACACGTTTGCCCCGAGACCTGGTCCGACCTCCAATGACGAACCGCCAAGCAATTTGTGACTACGGAGTACTTCGTATTACCTTCGTACCCGAGAACTCCTCTGCACGCGACATGTCTACAAGTGAATTTGGAGATGCCCAATGTCACTGGCTCCATAATGTACTGCACTTCTACACACGACATGGTTGCCTTCGTACAGGTCGGTTCGTCTGCCTGACTGTGACGGATAGCTCCTGTCCTTAGCCATTGTGGACCTAGGGTCTTGTGAATTCACCCATTCACCCATCGAGCCACATCGATTGACTAAGTTGAAGCCGTGTAAATTTAGCAAATTCTCCTCGGCCTTGAACTGATCTGTTGGGAAGATACCTCGCTTCACGAGTCCCCTTCTTTCAAAGCTCCACGCACCTATGGCATGGCTTTCGTCTGTGATACAGACTCGTCATCAATCCTAAGCTAGTTCCAAAAACTGATTGACGACCATCCTCAACGGATGTCAAACCCTTCAAGCCTTATCTATCCGTATGCATATGCCGAGAGTGGTATCGACGATATTGATGTTAACATCTTCATCGACGGCTCGTTGCTCAAGCTTTACATTGATATCAGCCTCGCTCATCACATTAATGCCAGCCTGCTCACATAAAGACTCAGTATCGGTTCTGGCTCACCAAGCACATCTACCCCGGCCGACTCAAATCAACGGGTTTTGGCGCCTATGTTGGCGCTAACTCTGGCGTTGAAGTGCCTGGTTTGACGGTTTGGGCTGATACATCAAACATATTCCCTGAGGGACCTTTGAATTCGAGCAGCCGACTTGTCTATGACACGCCCGAGCAGACGAACAATTATATATGGTGGACAGGCAACTAAACTTTACCACAAAAATAGTGGAAAACCAAGCATCAGACTGGTCTTGCCCTATGTGTGCCATCATACAGCTTTATTTTGCATATATTGTGAACGCGAAAAAATGGGTTTAAATACGAATCTACTTAGTTTATAAATGCAGCGTCTCTTGAACATTTGTTTCTCCCAATTATCACGACCTGCCTTGGATCACGAACTTCTGCAAGCAGATAGCAAGGGAGAAAAAGATAAGACAGCCTCGTCCATGGAATTCGCGAACATAAAAAAAAAAAGATCGTACGGTGGTTACGACACAGACAAGATTCGAACTTGCGAGGCCGAAGCCATTAGATGACATAAATCAGGAGATTCAAGTCTAACCCATTAACCACTCTGGCACTGTGTCCTTTGAATTGATAAAGATAATGCTCAATTAGTGAATATATATTGTTCCTCGTATTCATCAAGTCTCCCAGCGATGTCATGCAAACGGTGTCTTTTTCTCGTGTGCGGGGTAATCCCATTGCACTAGTTACAGCTTATCGATCCCGGGAGCTCCAGAACCAAGTGCGAGGTAGGGCAGACGAGAGTGGATGGGTAACTGTACATATATATATATTATATTTATCCTATTAGATCAATCAATCATGAAGATAAAGTAAAACAGTGAAACATGCATATCAAAGCGCAGCCCTCTCACCCAATTTCCAAGTCCCCTTCTGCCCATCCCTCACAACCTTCCCTTCCTTCTCTAACTTTGCCAGAATCTGCAACACGCCCTTCTCCGCCGGTGCCCACAGGCTCTCCGGATAGTCCTTGTAAATCACCTTGACAATATCCATGGCAGTCCACCCGTCGTCCTTCTCTTGAGACAGCACGTCCAGGACTTGCTTTTCGCGCTGCTGGCGGTGCTTGATGTATTCTTTTACTTTTGCGGGGCCGTCTTCGATCACGGGGCCGTGGCCGGGATAGGCGCGCCCGTTGAACTGCTTCGCCATGCCAGCTAGGGAGCTCATGTAAGTAGCTAAGTCTTCGAAGACGGCGGTGCCTTGACCAAGGACGTTATCGGCGGTGAACATGGCGTCTTCTTCTTCGAGGATGAAGGCTGTGTGGTCCGTTGTGTGGCCTGGGCAGTGGAATGCGCGGAGCGTGGCGCCTACGGTGGTAAAGGTTTCACCATCGGGAATGTCTATCCATCCTTCCTTCGGGTCGCGCTTGTAGATCTTTGTGCTGGGGGAGTATGCAAGGAGGTCGGGGACACCATCGGTGTGGTCTTGGTGCCAATGGGAGATTAAAGCTTTGGAGATGCTGATGTTGAGGTCCGAGAGAAGGGTTTTGAGGGAGGCGATCCAGGCGGGTTTGCCTTCGCCTGTGTCGAGGAGGATGCGTGAGGAGCCAGTGCCGATGATGTAGGTGTTTGTTCCTGCGTCGCGTATTAGTGGCGGCTGATTTCTGTTGGATATAAGGCCATCTACCTTGGAGTGCAAACTGTGCTCGCCCATCTCATCGTCAGTACTGCTTCTCGTTCCCTCCATTATGGAACTCACCTTGCTCGGATTCCCTCCCAATACCCTGGTGACCCGTTCGCTCAGCTTCTTAACCTCGGGGAGTGGCACCAAGGGTTCAGTCATTCTCGTAGAATATGATTTGAGGCAGAGAGGAAGCACGCAATCGCCATAGCGAGTGTAAGTGACGCATGTTTACTATACATGCAATAGGCCCTGATGTTCGGGGTTAAGCAGCTTCGTTTACGATAACGCCGAATGGTGGGGGAGGGGTATGTATCTGTTTGTGACTGACTTTTTCGACATGTCAACTGAGGAGTCAAGATGGCGCCAATTGAGGATGATGGCGAGATGCCGTGAGTTTGAAAAAACCCCGTTAGAGGCATTATGATTTACTAGTGAAGCCAGCTCCCAGCGGATACCCTTGCATTGTTGAAGGACTTCTACGGCGAGCGCGATGCAAGGCAGAAACAATTCGAGGACTTGAGAGCCAAGGCTGAGGATGAGTTTGAAGGGAAACTGAGCATGGAGGCTTTTGCTGAAGATTGGAATGCCAGTCAGTTCTGGGTATGACATACTTACTTTGAAGTGGAACTGTATGTACGCTAATGAGAGTGCAGTACAACGATGAGACTGCTGCAACACTTGCGCGTCAATTGCTTGACGGCGCTACAGATCAGACTAAGATAGCAGTTGTCTCTGCGCCTAGTGCATTCATACAGCTTAAGAACTTGCTGGTATGGCCTCTTCCAATGCAGCTAGACTCTGGGAATTAACGCGGCTTCAAGGCATCCGGCGAGTACAAATGCAGACCTCAAATCAAGCTTCTCGAGTTTGATGATAGGTTCGCCGTCTTCAAAGAGTTTGTTCAGTACGACTTCCAGAGTCCCATCAAGCTTCCGGTCGAGCTTAAAAGCTCCTTCGATCGCATCATATGCGACCCACCCTTCCTGAGCGACGACTGTCAAACCAAGGGTATAATTTGCCAGCTACCCCCCTATATGAGCTTGACTAACATTAGATTCAGCTGCCATGACGGTACGGTGGTTGGCAAAGTCGTGGATATCCGCAGACTCATTGCGTCTAATCGTTTGCACGGGTGAGCGCATGGAAACGCTGATCACGAAACTTTACGCCAAAGTTGGCACCAAGACCACAAACTATGAAATCAAGCACGCAAAGGGTTTGAGCAACGAGTTCAGATGTTATGCCAATTTCGAGTGTGAAGAGTGGAAGTGGGCGAGCTGACACTGGTATGAACACTGTTCTCATGCTCTGACTATTATCATGTCATTGCTTATTATCCTGCCGCCCAACTCCCTCCACAATCGTATAATATCTCAAATTTCTGCTTTCTTTTACATCTTGCTCTTAATTTCCTCCAATAGTTTCTGAAGCTCAGTCTTGTCTGCCTCCTTAGTCGGCCAAACCATCCCCAGTCCCTCTTCAGCATTCGGCTTCGGAATCAGATGGAAATGCACATGATCCACCACTTGATGCGCGATCCGGCCATTGTTCTGTAGTATGTTATAGTCTTGGAGATCTTGCGCAATAGCGATCTTTTTGGTAACGGACAGGAGTTCGGTGAGTTGGTCGTCGGGGATGTCGTGGAGTTTGGCGCCGTGGTGTTTGGGAATGATGAGCTGAGCCGCTGTTAAAGAAGAAACAACAAGGTAAAGTATTGAACAACATACCGAGTGGCCTTTTGAAAGGGGTCCAATATCGAGGAAGGCGAAGGTCTTTTCACTCTCGAAGATCTTCATCGAGGGGATTTCACCTGGTATCAGTCAGCTCTGGCGGCGAGTTGAGGGCCAATGGCAGACGTGCCCTTGATGATCTTGCAGAAGATACAGGCAGCGGCGGACATTATGGTTCCCGGTCTTTGCGGAGTGTTGCTGGTGGTGACGTGATGCTGTTGATGAACGTCGAGGTGCAAGGCTTAGGTGGGGTTCGGATGTGGGGTAGCTTAGATGCCGTCAAGGGGAAAGGGATTCCGGGCTAAGTCTTGTCGAATGAACATTGAAGGCGTGGAATCTAAACGCATGTGTTCAGGAATTGATGTACGTATATTTGTGACTATATTTTCGTTCTCTAATAACCCTTGAAGACAGGCTTCCGCTTCTCTTTGAAAGCTAACAGTGCCTCGTCTCTATCCTTCGAGCGAACCACGATATCATACGCCGCATTCTCCGCCTTCTCTCCTAAAGCACAACCCTCTACCGCGGCCAGTGCAGCATTAATCGCTATCGGCCCACCCTCGCAAATCTCTCTTGCAAGCGCTATTGCCACTTGTAATACCTTTGTCCGCGCAGCACCCGGCTGTTGCGCTTCCTCTGGCGTCACTTCTACCAACCTATCACACAGCCCCAAAAAGTATGCTTCAGGTCCGCCAACTCTCCGACCTGTGAGTATCAGATCGCGAGCTCTCGAGAGTCCGATGAGTGCAGGCAGACGGTATGTTCCGCCTGCCCCAGGTATAATGGCCAGACGCGTTTCGGGTAGCGCAACGGTAGTTGTTGAGGCAAAAACGCGCATATGTGTTGTGAGTGCGAGCTCCAAGCCACCACCAAATGCTGGCGCTGCGAGGGCGGATATGGTAGGGATAGGGAGCTGTGTTATTGAAGTCATCGTGCCTCGCAACGAAGCTAGGAAGGACGCTGTGCTAACATTCGAGTCAGTCTCCAATCTACATCACAATGAAAAGCTCACTCTTCAGGTGTGAATGTAATCCTCTCCTTAAGATCTGCACCTGCACAGAAACTTGAGTCGATGTCACTCGCCAATATGAGCGCTCTTGTTGCTCCTTTTTCTCCTTCAGCATGGATGATATTTATTTGGCGGTCGAGCTCCGAAAGTAGCTGTCGTGACAAGGCATTACGTGCGGCTGGCCGATTGAGTGAGAGGATTCGAATACTACCACAGTGCGGTGCTGGTACGTTCGTCACGCTGAGGACTGGTGGTAGAGCGGTTGAGTATGCGCAACGCTGGAATTGACGCGTGAAGAACCGGGGATTAGGTCTCAAAAGAGGCATGATGAATAAGTAGAGTGCTGTCTAGGTAGGTAGAGCGGAGCACAGCTCTACGACGTAGGAGAGATTACTAGTGTGCGACCTGTAACTCAATTTCCTGCGGCACAATGATGGTGTCTACAGAACACACCGAGGACGGCTCTACACATCCGCGGCTAACAGCGGGTTGCACAGCTACTACTAACTTAACTAGTTAGTTAGTTACAACGAGATCGCTTAGTCAGGCTCAGGATGAACTAACCGCTTTAGGAGTTGAGGGCCAGGTGGAATATTGATGTAGATATTCACAGATGCCGGCACTCGATCGAACCTACACGGAATCCGGGTAGCTTAAAACTCGAATTGATCGAGTAGAGCGGATTCGAATTGACTCTAGAGAGCGTAATACGGTGTTTCATTTATATTTGTATACCCAACTTCAAGCAACAGGCGTTACCTCTGCAGTAATCACCTCCACCGCATCTGCCGCCTCCTTCAGCTTCCTCAGCCTCTCTTCCTCCTTCTTCTTCATCTCCCTCTGTATTCTGACCCTTTCAGGCACAAGTCCCTGCCTCTCCCCCGTAATCTTCCATCCCTCTAACCTCTCCTTGCCCAATGCCCTCAACGTCTTCTTCTCCACAATACTATAATTTCCATCCTCCTTATCGAAAACGAACGGCTTAGTTATACTAACTGGCGGATTTGTAATCACTCTTACTTTCCTCAACATGTTGTTACTCGCCGAATGCAGCATCAACGGATGTAACAAATAGACATCGCCAACCACACCTGTTGCCTCCACGAACGCATCATCCGGCATCGACTTTGCCACCTCATTGAACCACTTCAACCCAAAACCTTCCTGTTTAAATTCCGGATTCTCAGCCCGTGGGCTCATACGTGGACTCACACCTTCAGGATGTTCGTACAAATGCTTGGCCACGACTTCAATCGCCTTTGGGCACAACATTGTTCCTCCTCCACCGGGTACAATATCACTCCATAAAGGGATAATCAGGAGCGCCTGTTCTGGAGAGTCGAGATAGTGCACGAAGAAATCGCCGTCGACGTGCCAACCAGTGAGGTCTTGCGGTTTGACAACTTTGTTGTGGCCGGCGGGTGTGCCAAGATTGACAATGAAGCTATCACGCCAGGCCGAGACGGACGGGTTGATCTCAGAAGAGCCAGCGAGGAGTTGACATATGCCTGACCACGCTTTGGGCGCGAGTTCGGAGATGGAAAACGTGCGGTGCCAAGGCATGTTTGTGCGTTCAGTGTGCCTAGACGGATTCATGAATATGTGAAATGTGGAAAGGGAAAAGGGGTTTCATTACCATGTCGACATGTCTTTTGGGTCCATGCCTAATCGTGCCCATAATGTCGACTGGAGGTCTGCGGCTTGTTCGCGCGTGAAGCAGTTGGACAGCTTAAGCCAGCCGTGCTGTAGAAAATGGTCAACTTCAGCTTCGGTGAGTTTGAAGTCGCTCTCTAGCACCATCTTCACAATACTATACTAGTTTCCAATTAATGAAATATTTTCTATAGGTCTGTATTTCCCGGCGTGCTCCCACTCGCAGTTGATATGAGTTCCAGTGCACCCGAGTTATCAATACTCGGTAGGAACGTATCTCGGGCATGGGTGGAGAATTTATATTAATTCACGCCACGTTCGAATGTCTTCTAAGCGGCGCTGTTGGTGCTGCAAGTACATGCGGCGATCTTCCAATTTATCCGGTCTACAAACCTAGCTTATACACGTGGTTGGGTCAGCGGGGAGGGCGAATGCGGGGTGAGAGTGGGATGGTGGCCCGCGGACTCGGAAAGAAAGTGGGATGAAACGTATTTTTGGAGAGAAGCTGCTTGCACATTGAGGATAGATGCTGGAGTGATATGATGCTTCGGCCTTAACTGAATTATGATAAGGTTGATGTAGGAGAGGAGAAATGTAGGTCCATTGAAGAGTTTCTTCAATTACTTGAGCATCACTCAAAATCAATCAGGCCGGTGCCCAAGCAATCTAGTCAATGTTACCATTCCTTCCACGAAAACCTTCGTCCTCGGTGGTTTCTTATTTCCTAAGCTAATTGATACACATTCGCTAGGGTTAGTTAGCACCTAAGACCGCAACGAACACTTCTTGGGAGATAGAATTAAGCAACACAGAGCTAACTCAGGGCCGACCCGACACAAAAGAACATCAGGTTGTAATAACAACAGGATAGATCCAAAATTACAAGCAATGTTCTAATACGTAAATAAACTAAGAAAAACATATCTATCTCTACAACTACATAATGTTTCGAACTTTACGTATCATCGAATAGTTTCCTGATCTAACGATCACCTCTATGCCAGCCAATCTACAAACCTTAACCGGTAACTTGGAAGGATATCAGCTTCTATCCTATCTTCTACCATTCAGCTCCTTCAGAAATTCAAGGAACACCTGCTGGCACTTTTCCGCCTGCGTAACATAAATCTCATGCCCTGGCCCTTCGATTACTTCCAGCCTCGCTCCCTGAATCTGACTCGCCAACTTTTTCTGTTCTTCCACACTCGTCGCAGCACTTTGACTTGGAGCCAGTATCAATACTGGGACCTTGATCAACTCTAAGTATGGCCGAGCATCTAACGTTGATAGAAACTCTACATACTGAGCCAGTCCTTCACCCGAGCTGATACTGATCTGGTCGAGATACCACGGAAGATAGTGCGAGTCGGTGATTGGAATTGTGCCAGGTATTTTGGAAAGAGCTTCAGCCCAGCCACGCGAGCCAAGGGTTCGGCATGCTGTTTGCCAGTCTTTATGGTCGAATGCGAAGAGGGAGAGCGCTGATGGGGGGAGGTGTGTGGGTGTTGAGCAGACTGTGAGTGAGTGGAGGCGCTCTGGATATCTATAGAAGACAAATTATCTACCGTTATGTAAGATTTGCAGTCGGAGCTTTGGTTTTCGTACTTTGCAGCCATGATCTCGCCCAACGTACCCCCGGTGCTCTCTCCAAGAAAGTGCACTTTCTCGACGCCCAACTGGTCAAGAGTGTCCACGATTTCATCCAGTATCGTATTCAAACTGTATTCGTAATTTTCGCCCACTTTACGATAGCTCGAGTGACCATGACCTCGTAGATCGCGCCTGATTACATGATAGTGTCGCGAGAGTACAGGGACCCAGTGGTACCAAAACTCAGCATGGCGTCCGAAGCCGTGTTGAATCAGAATCGTCTCGTGGGGTTTCCAAGGATCCACGAAAGAATTCTTGATGTAATGGGTGATTTGGTCGTTTGCGTGGCGGACGTACGTACGGCCTTGGTCGTCGCGTTCGAGCGGCATCGTTGGGTAGACGAAAGGTGAATTTCTGTGACTCTAAACGGTCCTACTTTTCGTAAAGAGGATTTTCATTGCGTACAATCAAGCGGCCTTATATTGTGTACAGTTCTTATGTGCTCCAATTTAATGGATTTCCCCGCATTGCCCCGCAATTCCAGTGTGGAAAATGTACAAGGTGCAATATGCAGTCTTGGTCAAAAACAAATCATTTGTGGTGTTCCTACATAACATAGAGAAATCTCATATAGTTACACTTCATTCCCTAATGGCAATGGACGTACATTTCGGATATTTAATGTTCTCGCCCTAGGCAAATACACAACGCCACAACTTGTACGCACCAATGGAAGCCTTCCTGTAGAGAAATACATGGTTTTAGCATGTTTTAACTTCATGAAATCAAATCTTCCAGATAAACCACTGGATTTCATACTCCTTCGATGAGTTGAGTAGGGTTCGTTCCACTTCCAATGTTGAGGCTATGAAGCTCATCTTCGAGCTTTATAATGTAGATGAAGAGGTGAGGGTTTGAGGTAGGTGATGCAAAGCTTGAATAAAAGGGTAAGATCGATCTTGACGAGCTAAGTACCACTTAGGATACATGTATTACTGAGAGGCAATAAGAATAGTGGGTGGATTAACTGAGAATAAATATGGATGGCAGAGTGGATGGTAGTCTTTATATCAGAAGAGTTGACAAAACTTGCTTCATGTCACCAGGTAGTTTCATTCCCGACTTGCACAATTATGTTATCAAGCCCCATAACCCACCCTCTCAGGTACCTTAGCATAAGCTTGGTCCCAAAGAGCCTGACTCTCTTCCCCGACCCACCTCTGGCTGTCATTCGCCCAATCCACAGGCTTTCTGAAATAAATATTTTCCTGCGATAGTTCCACTGTCTCACCGCTCATCGAATCGTCTCCTAGGATAGCATCAATAGCTTTGATAGCAGTCGAAAGCGGTGTGATATGTTCCTTCGGCCAGATCTCCAGCATTTGTGGCGGACAGAGGTTCGTAGGGATAAAAGCAGGGCAGATGGCGTTCACCGTGATGCCTTCTTTAACCATAACAGGCCCAGTTGCGCGAACGAAACCAACTATGCCGTATTTTGAACTTGTATATTGAGGGGTCTGTGTCATGCCGTAAAGACCAGCTGCTGACGATGTGGCCACGAATTTTCCTTTCCCACCACCAGCCTCTTTACTCCGTCGAACGTAGTATTTGAACAACCACAATCCTTGAATTACAGATTCAAGATTTACCACCATAGTCTTCGTATTGAGAGGCTTGAGTAAGCCTTCTTCGTCCAGCTCCTCTTTCTCTGGGCCATCGTATAGCATTTGTCGATCATCGGTTCCGGCATTTGCATGACAGAAGTCTAATCGATTACCACCCCACTCGTAAGCTTGCTTGAACAGACGTGCTTGTGCAGTATATGATGAGACGTCACACTGGATGGATTTCGCGTCTGGGCCAAGGGATGCCGCTGCTGCTTCACCGGTAGCTGGATTGATGTCGGCTATGACGACTCGGTAACCTTTGGTGATGAGATGAGTTGCGACGGCAAGGCCTATACCAGAACCAGCGCCAGTAACAATTGCTACAGGCTTAGACATGATAAACGCTAAGTGCCTTTTGCTTTTCGGAAATTATGGTTGTAGACGCTGAAGGATTGTAGGACGAGCTTTTGGAAGAGCTACAAGAATCCAAAGGAATGAAAGGGGGCTATCCGACCTTCGAGCTTTCTGACCTCAGATCACGTCTGCGGTACGAAGATACATCTTCACCATTTGTGTCTTCCGCAACTAGGAGGCGGCAGTTGTAGTAATGACGAGCGACCCCACATGCCCCTCAAGGCGGCGGAAATATACCGCGACCTTCACTAGATTCTTTCTTGCTTTGTGCGGGGTATATACGACACTCACCCCTGCTTCACTTGCTCTCGAAAATCCAAGGATATCTTGCCTACGATACACAATGCCATCTCGTGCAGAGATAGAAGCAGCCTAGAAAACACTTTTTGATGCAGGTATCAAGATACGCCGCGAGGTTGTCGGGGACGTATACGTCAATGCCTCGTTGGAACGGCATTCATCCGACTTCTCAAAGCCTCTACAAGACATTGTTACTGGGGTAGGGTGGGGATGGATTTGGAGTCGATCGGGTTTACATCGCAAGCAGAGGAGTTTGATAAATTTGGGTATGCTGTGTGCGTTGAATAAGAGCACTGAACTGGGCGTACATGTTAAAGGTGCGCTAAGGAATGGTGTGAGTGAGGTTGAGATTAGAGAGACGTTGATACAGGTTGGCGGATATTGTGGGTTGGTGAGTAATAATAAAGGCTGGGAAGATTGTGGAAATGTCGATTCTTGACGGGACTAACATTTTGAAGCCGGCCTCGATTGAAGGATTTCGAGTCGCAGAACGGGTCATTGGGGAATACAAAGAAGAAGAAGAAGAAGAGGAAGGGAAAACGAAGTCGAAACTGTAGACCCTATATTCGATAAAATGTCTCAAAAATCAATACTATCTCGGTTCGCAATTGCAAATTCTTCCCTTATGATGCTCGCATGTTTCTCACTGCAAGGGATGATGTCGCAAGCAAACGGAATTGGCACAGAGAAAAAGCCCTTCACCATTTCCTGTGTGGGTTCCATGAGCTTCCCATCTGGATCCTTTTTCTTTCTAATGTTGAAACCCCATAGTACGCGTGAGATATTGATGAAGAGTGAACGCTCTGCTACGTGAACGCCTGGACATACGCGTCGCCCCGCACCATAAGTAAAATGGTCTCGTTCATATGGATCGCTGGAATTGATGTATTCTGCGGCTGAGAGAGGTCTATTAAGATAGCGAGATGGATCGAAGTTGTCTGGGTTCTTCCACAGGGATGGATCGCGGTGAATGGCCCTACAATAATCGTCTTAGAAGTGGCAGATCCTTACTCGGAAAATACATGCTTACCACCAATTCAACACAGTGACCGAACCTTTGGGGATGAAATGGCCTTCATACCAGTCATCTTCAGAAGCGGCGTGTGACATGCCAAATTTGTTTACTGGTCGCCATCTCAATACCTCTTTGATCAAACTCCTCACGTACGGTAACTCTTTCTCATCCTCCCAGGTTGGTAGCCGTTCAACCCCAACAACCCTATGTAGCTCTTCTTGTGCCTTATCTTGTGCGTCTTGAAAGATTGTCATACAGAGCATGAAGTTGTTCAGAGTCGTTGCAGTCGTCTCTGATCCTGCTTCAATCAAGCCACCACACGTATACGCTGCCGCAAGATCATCGATGCCGCTTTTGGCGGGATCGTTGAGGTAGAATGTTTTAGTGAAACAATCATGCGCCTCTCCACTATCTGTTTCGCGTTTCAGGCGATTCCAAAGACTGAGGTATACTTCGCTATCGTGCTCAAATGCTTTCTTTCCGTGACTTCGCCAATTGCCTAGCAAGCTTTCTGGAAGAAATGTGAGTGACGGAAAGCTATCGATAGCATACGCGCCAGGTGCACTAATATACTCAGTATATCATGTTGAGCTTCGCAGAAAGAAGCCATACGTCATTTTGGTGAAATTCTCGAGAACGGTATATATCTTTTTAATCAACGGATCCTCCCATGATGGTATCCGATATCCGTATGTGACGAGCATGATGACACTGGCTGCGTATCTTCTATTCATCATGTAAAAGTCTTTTGGACTGTTCAGAAAGTCGACTAGCAACTGTTTGCTTTCAAAGTCTTGCACTGGCTGATATTTGATGCTAGTATTAAGATTCAGTAGCGCATGGCTATGTTTTCGAATTGAACGCCATCGAGGCCCATACGGCATGAAGAGTTGGCGTCGGCCTGCGCTCATAACATCCTGGGCAAGAGGAAACGGAGCGCGAGAAGAGTATATGCCAGACCTTTTGTCTATGAGATCCTTGACGACTTTCGGTGATGAAAGCCAGATGTAGTCAGTGCCGCCGATTTTTGTGTAGAACAAGTCCCCGTACTTCTCATGCCATTTTGTCACCTTTCCTCTTACTTGTTCGCTATCGGCAAAGTCGAACATGTTGCCAACGAAAGGCAAGCCCTTTGGGCCTGGCGGCAGCTTTCGCCTTCTTGGATCCTATAGGTATGTAAGCTTTGATTGTTGATATAGTGAAGTCACTTACCTTGATGACATTTGGAACGAGATAAAAGTTAATGGTGATTAGGAATAAAACAGGCGTCGTTACTAAGAGAACAAGTTTGAACAGGAGAGGTAGAAAGGGTGAGTATTGGAGCCCCTTGAGAATTGACATTGCGCGCAAGCATACAATGTCGCAGTTCGAAGTTACCAATGTAACAATTGATAAATAGCAAGAGGCAAATCTACAATATGTTACTGCATGATATTTCAGAGCTGCATTCCCCTGCAGCTCGGGGTTGCCCCTCATATGCCCCCGCAAACGTGAAATGCCCCACAATTTGAATCGTTAATCATCACCAGTAAACTTTTCTAGAAAGGACTGGTGGAAATTGTGAGAAGCTAGGGACGGGGTGCTTTCCAGAATACTGGTTGATACAAAGTCTGAGAAGATATGAGAAAGAACAAGCAGCCATTCGTACCAGAGAGAGAGACAAGCAACAACCTGCGGCGCATATACAGACCGTGCCGGATTGTTGGCTATACCGAAGTGAGACTCGTGAGAGCTTGGACGTGATAAGTCAAAGCGAGCGCCTAGAGTGCATCGTAGAGGAACGCTCCGATAATTCTGGGTGTATGCCACCCAATAGTGGCTCCCTAGTTCAAATGCCTTCTCATACCGATGTCACGATAGCTAGGGTTCGGTCGTTAATGCCGATGTTTGAAAAAAATGGCTCTCAGCAACGCAGCAACCACGGCGCCTAAGTCCCAAAATATACGGAGTATAGATGTCTCTTTTGGACGCTTGGAAAGGGTCCACGCGATGATTTCTAGCGAAGAAAGCAAATGCCTGGGAATGTGTAGCGGCCACCCCAATAACTATTACTCGCCACCCCAACAAGACATTTTAGCCAATAGGTTCTCAGTCCCTAACCCTACACTGGCCCTAAAACTGACCCTACCTAACCCTAACAGTCTTATTGGGGTGGCCGCTACATATTCCCCAAATGCCTGGGTTGAGGCATATTCACAAGTACATACGTGACATGCGGTATGCTCCACCCTCTCGAATCCAAACACGCGGACCGCTTCCGAGCGCGCCCAGAGGCCGCAGAATTGTCATGGACACAATGGATCGAGACATGTTTGAGGGGGAAAAAGTTGAACCGTGAAGCTGTCGCATCGCCAAGGCTGAGACGTCTTGCGAAACGGATGCACAGGCTTGGTGGGCCGGAAAAACTCGGTCTGGATCGGGATCCCCCTGACTTTGACCCTTGACTGACTCGTCGGCTCCTTTCACGAGAGAAATGTCCTTCTGTTCGATACTCCGTACATTGTTTTTATCCAGTGTTCGGGATCTCTGGTTTCTTTCCTTTGATATTCTAGGTCGGTCATTGAGCGTTGTTCTTTTTTTATTGCCTTGTTTCTGTGCAATCGCTTTTCTTCCTCGTCCACTTTCGCTTGGGATATTGAGTTCTCATAATCTTTCTTCAAACCATATATCTACACCACAAATCGTATTCGTTACAGCACTATGGAGTTCGCGCAGAAGACGTTCTCGATGCTTTCCCCTGGCAGCGATGACCTCTATCTACGACGACAGAGTACGCTACTCCGGGAATTGGAGATGCTGCTGGATCTCAACCCTCGGGAGCTGAGCTCCAGCCTTCTTGCATTACCAAAAGAGCTTCGGGATATGATATGGGGATACGTACTGCCAGAACTGACGTCTGATGATCGAACGGAGCTTCATACCAACCTGTGGTCCGCTGAAATGATACACGAACCCTGGCGACACGACATTTTTGGATATGGTGATGGAGTGCCAAAGGCTCACAAATTACATCCAAACCTACTACTCATCAACAAACAATTACGCAATGAGATCTTGCAGTGTTACTTTAAGCGCAGCAAACTTACTCTGCACGCCGAGCTGCGAAATTCGCGAGGAAACAATTGGCACTTCGATTACTCTCCTCACATTCTCCAGCTTCCAATGCTGAAATTCGTAACCCATGTCCGGTTCTACGTTGAATGGAATTATACCATGATCTCGAAGAACGACCGCATCGAGGACCAAGTGCGAATGACGAAGGACCTTATGTCAGCCATGGATAAACTACTCAAACCGCTTGAAGCCGTCGAACACATTGAACTGTCCGTGCTCTTTTTCTGGAAGTTCCGGTCTGGCAAGTTTTATCCGCTCTCAATGCAAGACCTGTTTGACTTGGAGGATGTATTCAAGCGCCATGCTGAATCTCGCTGGCTACGGATTTTGCGAACGAACAACTCGACTGTCATGTCCCCAAACCCATCTGCCGGAGTGGGATATAAACTCTCATCGGAGGATAAGGGAACGGATCAGAGTGGCGGAATGGAAATATTCGTATCTCAAGATTTAGAAGACTCTATGCGTTCGCGGAGGCAAAGTAATGTCGACTTTTACGGGAACTATGGGATATCTGATCCGCTGCCGCACCCAGGCTATGAGCACAACAAGATGATTTGAAGAGAACAAAAGAAACAGGAGGTATCAAACCTTTGGGCAAACATGAGTTGGGATTAAAAGTTGGGAGTTCTGAGCCTTGGTGGGATTATCCTAGACAAAATCATAGAATACATTGCATGAAGCTCCTCCGATATTTTCTCTTTTGAAAATAAGAAGTGCAGTTTAGTGCTTGGACTCAGGGAAGGTGAAGTCCACTTCGTATGTTTCTTCTCGCGAGATTGCTTATCACAAGCGGGATTTCATCCCTGCTAATTTGAAATGAAACTCACGTCCGTCAGCTTACACGGTATCTAGATACAATATGTAGATGGCCGCTTGCGCTTCCAGGTGGTTGGAATCGCTGGCGCTACCTGTCAATGAAAAGTTTACCAGCCATTCGGATCGTCAACACCGTAATGCAATACCGGCTAATATCCGATTAGATAGCAACTGTGAGTGGATTTTGCAAAACAACTCGACCGTTTCGCACAAATACTCGCTGTTAGCCGCTATCTATCTGATGTCTCGGCCGAAACTAGCCGCGTTAAGCTCGAAATGATCACCAAAAGCTAACCTAGACGAGGATCACGTTGAATTCTGTGCGACATCGGCATTCATACGATATGCTTTGTACGAACGAGCGAGCGGCGAGACCTTTTCTTTTGAAAACGCTAAAGGAATCTAAAAGTGTTTCTCCTCTTCTCCTATCAGGAGCTTCCATCTTCGACATCACCGGATACACCCGTCTATCATTAAGTGGGTCTCGACGACCTATATTGTAGGCAGTGTGGCAGTATCCTCGTCAGACATTCCTTTTCCCCCCTCTTCTTCCATTCTAGGTAAGCTTTTGCCCACAACCCCCCTCTACTATCACCGTACTAATAGAACCTTACTATCGGTTTGCCAGCTTCTAGATCGAATCTACGGAGTACGGGGTCCAACTATTGGGACAAACTTGGAGTAATGCGTGGAGAGCGGGTATAACCTGGTGAGTCAACCCTCCCGGGAATACGGAGGCACGGGAAGTCGGTGGAGGCCACAAGCCTCGCGGGTTTAGTACAGTTCTGTAGGCCTAGGGTGTTAATACTCTCATGATAGGTTTATGATTCTTCCTCAACAAGAGCTAGCATTTATCACCCTTTCTTTTTCTTGTTTCTTGCACTGCTCTTTTCATAGACGGTATCGAAGAACGAAAGCTTGCGGGCTGTCGTTGTCCACACGTCCCACTGATCGGTCTGCGAAAAATTCAAGTTTTATCCCGAACTTCGGGCCCTACATACATATACATCAGCAGCTTCAAATGTGAAGACAGAGTCATCAGAATCTGAAGAGATCCGCCATCAAATATCGTTGCCACTTTCGTTTCCACAGATCATCAAAGACGGCAGCTACACACTGTTCGTCATGAGTGAGCCAAGCCACCCAGGTTATCATCACCACCCAACGCGCAGCGAAATCATCGAGCAAGCTGCAGCCGAAGGCCATGACGCAGACATCCCATCTGCAATTGGTTCACTGCGGCAAATACCTAGCAACCTCTCCCACTCCAACCCAACGAACTCGGCCAATATTGCAGCAATAGCGGACAGTACAGCCGCAGATCTCGAGAAGGGTGGACTAGTGTCAGTATCCAAAGAAGAAGAAATAGAAGAGGGAAATGGGGACGACGACGACCCCAACGTCGTTTTTTGGGACGGCCCCGACGATCCTGAGAACCCCATGAATTGGCCTGCGAAAAAGAGGTGGGGCACTGTGGGGATTGTATCCGGAATAACATTCCTGACGCCTTTGGCATCAAGTAACTTTGCACCTGGAATACCTCAAGTCATGAGAGACTTCCATTCGACGAACGATATGCTCTCGGGATTTATGTTGTCGGTCTACGTGCTTGGTTTCGCATTTGGACCGATCATAATTGCGCCGCTGTCAGAGATGTACGGACGTTTGCCGCTTTATCACAGTTGCATGGTTCTTTTCCTCATCTTCACGATTGCGGCTGCTGTATCAACCAACATGGGCATGTTCATCGTCTTTCGGTTTCTCATGGGCACTTTTGGAGGTGCGCCGGGAGTACTCGGTGGTGGAACGATCGCAGACTTGATGTCACGAGAGCAGAGAGGCACAGCTATGTCGGTATGGATGATGGGTCCAAGCAAGTTCCCCCTACTCACATCCATCGAACATCGGTTCTAACGACTCCAGCAATCGGCCCCTGTGTTGGTCCCCTCATCGGTGGCTTCCTGACCGAAGCCAAAGGCTGGCGCTGGAACTTCTGGCTCGTCGTCATTGTAGGTAGCGCTTTCGTCCTAGGTGCCATCGTCCTCATGAAGGAAACCTCCGCACCCGTGATCCTAGAGCGAAAAGCCAAACGCCTCCGCATCGAGACAGGCAACCTCAAACTTCGATCCAAACTCGACTCCGGCTTATCGACGCGGGATCTGTTCGCCTTCTCCATTGTACGCCCAATGAAGATGTTGTTTCTGTCACCTATCTGTCTCGCAATCTCCATCTACATTGCCGTTACGTACTCGTACCTTTACATTCTATTCACGACCTTGTCATCCGTCTTCTCTTCGCAATACCACTGGAGAAGCGGCGTGATAGGCCTATCCTTTGTGGGCGTAGGTATCGGTTCCATCATCGGGCAGTTCGTCTTCACACACTACGGCAACAAAATCGCGCAAAAGCACATGACACGCGGGGACTTTGTCCCAGAGCACCGCCTCTACATCATGGCCGGCGGCGCTCTCGTCCTACCTGTCGGGTTTTTCATCTATGGCTGGAGCGTGCAATATCATCTCCACTACATGATACCCATCATTGGGACAACGCTTGTGGGCTTTGGGTTGTTGTTAGTTTTCATGCCCGCGACGACATACTTGGTGGATGTTTTCACGATTCATGCAGCGAGCGCTATGGCGGCGACCACGGTGTCGAGGAGTCTTTGTGCGGCGCTTATACCGTTGAGTAGCAAGAAGATGTATGCGGCTATGGGGTATGGATGGGGAAACTCGTTGTTGGGGTTTGTAGCGCTTGGGTTGACGCCGATACCGATTTTATTTATCAAGTACGGGCATCGGTTACGTAAGAGAAGTACGCTGAAGTTGTGAATCTTTCAAAGGTAATTAGAAGTGTATGGCTACTGGAATTAGATCTTACACAATGTCTGACTGTGTATGATCTTGGATAGACCGTTCGGGGGGAACGAGTCTATGCGTTACAACGGTCACAGAGGAAGGTTTGAACCGGGCATAGAACTCATAATATGAAGTGCTCATGGTTATTCGATTTCACATGTTCGCTTCACCAAGCAGAGCTCGTCCAGTTGTGTTGTCCTGCATTTCTGTCAAAGCATCTATTTTTTTCTTCGTCACCTACATCCTCATACATCTCTCAAGCATCCTGCTCAGCGTGATAAGCCCTCCTATTCCCCTCAAGAATATCGTTCTCAATCCTCATTTTCCTCGCCTCCTCCGCCTCACTCGAAACGTCGTTGAAAACAGCGTCCATTTGCTCCAAGCTACGCCCCGCAGTTTCCGGAATACAGAAATACGTAAAGACAAAGGCGAGAAGACAGAAGACGGCGAAAAAGGTGTAAGCACCGAAGCCCGTATTTTGTACAAGCGGAGGCGTTACGAGGCCCTGGAATATTCCGTTAGCAGCTAGCTAAGTTGTAGTGGGAGACGGGAGTGAGGAGCGCTCAGGACATGTAGATATGAGAGCTGTACTCACGATAATGAAGTTGTTGAACCAGTTCGAGCATGTGGAAAGCGCAACGCCCTTAGCCCGTAGAGAAGATGGGAATATTTCAGACGGCATGGCCCACGGCACCGGCCCCCATGTAGCACCAAAGCTGAACATATAAAAGAACAGGAAAGCCACAGCGACCCAACCTTGCGTTGCATGAGCTGACCAGTTATCTCCAAACTTTCCAACCAAAATCGCTATGATGAGGTGTGAGATGAACATCAATGCAGCACCAACAAGCAACAATGGTCTCCTTCCAAACCGGTCCATGGTATACAACGAGGTTGCGACGCCAACAAGTTGGGTGCAGTTGATGATTCCGGAAAGGAGGAGCTGCATCTCATAGTCCTGGCCGAGGGTCTTGAAAAGCGATGGCGAGTAGTAGATGAGAGCGTTGATACCGACGAATTGCTGAGCGAACATGATGCCGCAACCGACCATGGTACGTCTCCAGCAGCCGTGCTTGAAACAATCAGTCCAAGCCACAATCTCGAGTTTCCATCGGTTCAACCGTGTGTTCTCCTGCAAATTTGGATGGCGTTCGGCGCTGATTTCTTGCTTGAAAGCCACTTCTGCACGTATCTCGCACCATTCTTGCTGGATGCGAGGATCGGTTTTGGGCAGTCTGCGAAGTTTTGCCAGAACCTCAAGAGATTCCTCATCGCGGCCCTTGGAAGAAAGCCAGCGGGGTGAGAAAGGAAGGAAAACAATGCCAACACCAAGGATAATCCCAGGAATCATCTGGATCAGAAAGGGGAGTCGCCATGACCATTCAGAGACCATGTAGCGGGTTCCGTAGGTTGTCCAGAATGCTATCACGATGCCAAAGACGATGCTGAATTCCTGGAGGACGAGAAGCGCGCCACGGATCTCTGGAGGAGCAATCTCGGAGATGTAGAGGGGTGAGACTGTGGCGAGCATACCAATGCCAATGCCGCCGATCAATCTCCCAACCGTCAACATGCCGTACTCGACCGCGGCGGTCTGTAGAATACTGCCCACAGTAAAAATACAAACGGCCACGACAATGGACCATTTTCGGCTAAGTCGATCTGCACAGTACCCAGCGAATAGAGCACCGATCAAGGCACCAAGCTCCAACATAGCGGTCATGAAACCCTTCCAAAAGCCAGCTCCGGATGCGGTCTCCGACACACGTGGGAAGCGGTTGAGGAATTGATCCATGACCAAAGTCACGGAGATGACGCCCTGGTCATAACCAAAGAGAAGACCACCGATGGTAGCAAAAAGGGCGCAAAGGAAAACAAAAGGGTTGTTGAAGAGGCCTTTCAAACCTGGTTTGTTATCTCGTCAGTTGATTGCTTTTGTGATGAGGAAGAGATGTGTGTTACCAGCAGGTCCATACGGCTCCCTCGTAGCCCAGACGCGCTTTGTAGAAAGGCTTTCATTCGCAGCGACTTCCTGATGGTTTGACGCATACACCTCGTCCATGATACCGTCTTTCTCTATACTAGCCATGATGGATTAGAGATGGATCGCAAGGCCCCTTTCCAAAAATGAAACAGACGGAAACCAGGCAACTTGGGATGCTGCCCTTCAAGTCTTGCTGCCAAAGCCAACGTGATGAGAAAAAAAACCAAAGGTCTCGAGGGATGATCAACATACTTATATAGTGTTTCAGGAAGGATATGGAAAAGAACAACCGACAACGCTACCGTGCTTTATGAACACACCCTTACCCTACCAACTGCCACGCGCTCCCCATGAAACCTCGCTTTGGTGCTGCACAAGTGTGACGATGTGAATTTCCTTGGAGTTCGAAAATGGAGGCCGTGCATACAGGCGGCTTTGTCTGTGTGCTCGGGCCGAAAATAGTTAGGACGGGGAGATGGGCGGTCCACAGAAGTCTCGAGAATCCAGTGTAGCCAGCCGTATCTTTCCGATATCAACAACAAACATCGTGTTTCTGGGCGATTCGACATGGTATGAATAGAAAAAACAGTCTTGTGTCGTGATGCTCCAATGCAAAATTGACTCTCAAGGTTGACCTTGTGTTTGCGCAGGTTCCTCCTCTTTACCTTGCCATCTACGTGACTATAACTACAACGTAATCCGGTCTTCATTAAAGACTATACTGTACAATATCCATAACCTTTGCATCTATCCTCCTTGTGCTAAGTGTCACCCAGAATCTCTATCCTTACACCCCCATCGGATAGTGCCTATCATGACATCATACGCCGCGGCCTCTGAAAACACCACTCACAATCCTCCTAATAAGCCAAACACCCCCGACTCAACATCCCTACTATGTACACATGTGATATCCCCTCATAATTCCTAGTTCACGCCTCCGCAAATCTCCTGCATGCCCTCGTTGTCCCCGCTCGCCAAGTGATGGAGCCGTTCTACTCGTCAAGTTTGCGATTGTCCTTGAAACACAACTAGCAGCGGTGCTCTTTTCCGCGTACGTTCGCCTCGAGGAACTTGGAATCGGGCCTGCTAACCTGAAAGATTCGTTCTAGGAAACTATTTACGTAGTTAGCCGTTGAGCCTCAACGAGGAAAAGAGCTGATCCCTGCTTAAGGTAATTCGCGCCGCTTTGAAGCTGAAGCTCGGTCATAACGATGCTCCCATTCCGAGTATGTATGAAAGTGGTGGTTAGTGCGACCACATTCAACATGTCGTGAATGAAAATTCCATGGCAAGATGTGAAGGAGGAAGGTATTTCTATACTTGATGTATAGCCATGATGATTGGTATTCAATGCTAGGAATGTAGGAATCCGAATCGTAAGACAATTGCAGTTTCGTGAAGATCTAGATACACCAACATGATCTTTCTAAAACCGTCCGAGAAAACCGTAGTCGTAAAATCATGCCAAGCACCCCAGAATGCCAACACTGTCATCCTTCCTTTTCCCCTGCTTTGTGTCCAACACCGATATAATACAGTTCCCGCAGCCGCGCCTTTCAAATCACGTCGGCATCGCGGTAACGCCCCAACCGCCTCCGCCTCCAGTGCCCGTACCGGGTCTACGACTGGGGCCGCCAGCTCCGGTCGCCTTCTTTGTACCACTCGTGCCTCCAAATTTCCCGGATGTCCTCTTAGCTACTCCGCTGTACCCTCCCCCTCGACCGTAGCTACCAGATCCCCTCTTACGAGTCGCTCCCCTCTTCTTGAAGAATGCAGCTTTAGATCCGCTTCCTCTCGATGTCGCAGCCTTGGGCGCAGCCGGGGCCTTTGGCCGTTGGTTTGGCTTTTCTGCCTCGATCTGCGAGTATCGACTGTTAAAGTGCTTCACGCTGCGGTCGGCCGGCTGGTTAAAGTGGTGGCTAACGTGTACTTCACCATCATCGTCATCGTCATCATCCTCATTCCCATATGAGTAATCACTCTCATAATTGTCGTTCACCGGTGCGACATCATCGTCGCTTTCGCATAGATCAATGACGTTTTGATGATTTGGATCGACCGGTCTCTCGTACTCGTCATTGTCGTTGTTATCCTCATTCCTACCACCATTAATGCGATGTACAGCAGAACGTCTAGAGAGCAGGTTCTTAGGAGCCGGTATGCCTCCAGTCTCCTCAAAGAAAACTCTCGTGTTGTTGACAAGCTTCAAAAAGGTCTTGTGGTAGAACTCTACCATGTCAGGATTGATACCAGGAATAGCGAGCATTTCTTCTTTGTTCCTAGGAAGGTCGAGACACATCTCCCGGAGGATAGTATCGGAAAAGGGTGATTGACGCAAACCCTTGTCCATTTTGATCTTCCGAATCATGCCCTTCGCACCATGCATGAAGTCGCTCAGCAGGTCTTTCTGCGTGTCAGTCAAGCCGGCTATCCTTTCGTCAACTGTGATTGGTGATCCTTGTATCTTTTTCTTGTTTTCGCCCCTCTGATGTCTTGATTCTGCCGTACGAATTGGTGCAAATCCGTCGCCAACATCATTGTCATCGACAACAAATGCAGCGTTCTGGTAACCTCGCCGATTCTTCCGACGAGAGGGGCTGGGTGGCTCTTCAAAATAATCTTCGTCATCGTCGTCAACCTGGTACGCATAATCTTTGATACTGCGCTTGGCAATAGGCCGGGATGGGGAGGAGACGTTGGTCGAAGGATACTCATTACGGCTATTCGTGGCTTTCCTCTTCATCTCTTGAAACTGCGCTTTACCGGGAGTGAGGCGAATCTGCATGGTGAATGTCTTCTTGCGTAGCTCATAATCACGAGCTTTAGAGCCAAGCTAAGGACCGTCAATCTTGCTCTGCCCGAAACAAAGGAATCACTTACACGAACGTAGTTAGTGGCCCATCCAGCACTATTCGACTTGCTCTCTTCCTTCAAAGCCTGGGCTTCAAGCAAGTGAGTGAAGACACGCTCGGCATTCCCTCGTTCCAAGTCTTTCCCAAAACCGAAGGAATCTCCAAGATCGCCCTTCCTCAACCTGGCGTTCTTTGCGCCGCGGAAAGCATCGATACATTGAAGCAATGTAGCATTAGACCCCTCGACTTGCTTCACCAGCCGAATGGCAGCAGCAGCATACTCCGTCATGTCTTGCTCTTTAAATGTAGCATCCGATTGGCAATTGTCGCAAGTCCGTTTGCAGTCCTCGCGCTTGAAAGGTTCGTTGAAGTAGCCAAGCACCTGCGCCCTGCGACAGTCGCTTTTGTTGTCACAGAATTGTATGACGTTTCGAAGCATGTCGTGTTGGCGCTGCTTCTGCTCTCGACTGCCATCTCCCTCTTCAACCATTTTCCTCAAAGTTTTGCAGTCGCCGTATTGATAGAACAGGTAGCACTCAGAACGCTTCCCATCACGGCCTGCGCGACCTGTCTCCTGGTAGTATCCTTCCAAGCTCTTTGGCAGCGTGTAGTGTATGACGAATCGAACATCTGCCTTGTCAATGCCCATACCGAAAGCAATCGTAGCAACAATGACATGGTATTCGTTAGCTTGCCACTTAACTTGGACCTCGGACCGTTCAGCGGACTCCATTCCGGCATGATAATGGTAAGCTTTGATACCCATATCGCTAAGCTTTTCCGCGACCGATTCGCAGCTTTTTCGAGATAAGCAATATACGATACCTGATTTGCCAGAGTATTTTGACCTGATCAATTCAGCGATGGTTTCCACCACACCTTTGCCCTTTGTCCGGACTTCGTAGGAGAGATTCGGTCGGTTGAAGCTTTGCGAAAATAGGCGGCCACCACGAATCCCCAAGTTAGACATGACATCCGTGCGGACGAGCTGGGTCGCCGTTGCTGTAAGAGCAATGATTGGCACGCCTGGAAATTGACGCAGTACAACTCCCAAAGACTTGTAGTCGGGTCGAAAATCGTGACCCCATTGGCTAACACAATGCGCTTCATCGATGACGATACGGGCAAGACGGTTGCGTCGGTGTAGCTTCTCGAAAGCTGATATCATTCTCTGGTTCTTGCTGAGCATTTCAGGTGTAACGTAGAGAAGTTGTATGAATCTCTCCGGTTCGGGTTGCGACAAGCCGTTCATGATATGGCCTTTTTCTGCAGCCGTAGACTCTCCGTTTATCAGAAATGCTTGCATGTCCCACCGGTTCTTGCAAGCTGAAACTTGGTCTTCCATCAAACTCAAGAGGGGTGATACCACGATAGTCACACCTCGCGTTTTTCCGGAATGTATAACTGATGGCAGTTGGTAACACAGGGACTTACCCCCACCAGTCGGCATGAGGACGAAGCAGTGCTCTCCGCCGAGCGTCGCATTGATGGCTTCTAGCTGTCCAGCACGGAAGCCGCGCAGTCGAAACTTGTGCAAAAGCGCATCTTTGACATCCTTTGACCAAGGAAAGCTCATACCAGGCAAGCTCATTAGCGGTTTTTTGGGCGACTGAGGAGCACCACGTTGAACAACCAAGTTGGCTGAAGTTTCTCCAAGTATGGACCGAGACGTTTGATGGTTGCGCCCGTCCACTCTGTCGCCTTTCCAGTCGTAGCCACCAGGGGGCTGAGCTTGAATGTCGTCGATCAGATCGAAAGCATCATCGTCGTCATCATCGCAAAAGTTCTCTTCTTGCTCACGAAGACTTATATCCTCTAGGGCAGCTCCCATTGTCGTGTTCGTTTCACAAGGATCAAAATCCTCAAAGTCTTCTCCAAATTCCTCCTCAATTGTACGCGAATCGGGCTCGTTGTAATCGTACACAGTATTTGGCTGAGCATGCTTTCGATGAGGCGTCTCTGGTATTCGATGATGTGACTTTGGCTCCGACACAGAACCTGGACCTCTGGCAGTAGTGTAATGATACTCTGTTTTACTGTTCCAATCCAATGGGGGAGGCGGAGAGGCCGCGGTGCGCTGATCAGCAAAATGAATACGGTGGTTCGGCGTCCAAACCTCTTGGACGGATATCTGCGTCTGTTTGACATACTGTGTCTGCGGGACTTGACCGAAATCGGAAATCTGAGGGCCGCTGGATTTTTGCATGGTAGGAGTGGCCTGTGTTGACTTCACCACAACGCCAGACAGATTTTCGTCGAATTCACTTGACGAAGGCTTCAAATACTTCTTCATCCCCGCTGATTCCAGTAGACAATAAGCCTTAATTTGGACTTCTTCGAGCTTTTGGACGTAACTTTTAAGCATTGCGCCATCAGCAACATCGAAGTCACCGGTGTCGAGAGCTTCCTCAATCCTTGCCCTCACTTCTTGTCGCTTTGCGCTCAAATCGTCATACTCAACCTTTAGTGTGACTAGTTGTTTGAGGGCTTCTTGTACGATGCGAGCTTGTGTTACCTTTACCTGCAGAGCGACCGAGTCTGTAGAGCCCGCCTCCAACTGCTTGAAAAATGTATCTTTCAACTTAACCCAATCAGAAGTTGCGGCCTCCACATTTCGCTTCAAGCGAAACCCCTCAGCATCGAAGAATATCTCCACCATCTGCTTGATAGACTCTTTCTTCTCTTTCGAAAGCTCTGAAATTTGCGGATGCTGTTGGAGCTTCGACAATGTTGATGTTGGAGTTGATTCATTCTTCTTTGGGGAATGACGCGCCCTTTTTGGAGACTGTGATGTTGCAGGGGTAGCCAACGGTGCAAAGTTCGCTCGTTGCATACCAGGCTTTTCGATTGGTTTTGAGGGCGATCGAATTGGAAGGTTCGCTTGAGACAATTGTTTGACCGGCTTCTGAGAATTGCCGCGTGATGATCCCATCGACCTTAACGCCGACCTAGTACCGTCCTCACAATCATCGAAACCGTCGAATTCATCTTCTTCCGAGTCGAAGACTTCATATCGCACTTTTCGCTTAGGAGTACATGAGACAGAGTTCATGCCAGAGACCTCCTTCGAGTTGTCGCGTAGCTTCTTTACTGGGGAGGGGCTGCGTCCCTGCTTCCCTATCTTCCGTGCGGGAGCAGAAGTCTCAGAAGCCACTCGACTCAATGATTTGCGCTTGCGATTACTGGGAGTTTTTTGAGCATCCACGTCTGGAATGATCAATTCTCCGTCTGAAAGATCGTGTAGACCAAAATCGTCGCTACCTACTTGCATATCCCGAGCCATCTGAAGGCCAGCGGAATAGGGAGGAGGCGGACTCTCGGGAACAGTTATGACATCGTCGATGTGCGTGAAGCCCTCATGATTGGGGTTCGAACTGAAAGATGCGACGATTTTGGCTGGCCTTGGTGATTTCCGGTGCCTGAAGTCTGCTTCGAATTCATCGCTTTTCCTCTTCTTGCCTTTATTCGTACTCACAGAAACCGGTGAGGTAAGGTCAATTGATTCAATATCCTCAGAATACATTCGCTCCTTCTTATGTGATGGACGTTCTGATGTTGGGGTCACACGAGTGCCTGGGCTGGGTCTTGCTGGGCCTTCTTCAACCCGCTGAGTGCTCGCTGTTCGAGGCACGTGTAGCCCCGCTATTACAAGAATCGGCTTTCCACTTCCTGGCGTACTTCTCAACCTGGCCATATCAGAAGCTGCTTCCGGGTCGGGCGATGGCTTGTGTATATCGGTTGTGTGTGTTGCGGCGTGAATCGTTGGAGCGGGTCTTGGTTGGGGAATCGCTCGTGCAGGCGCTGGCTCGGGCTCATTGCTCAACGCAGGTCCTCCGAGACAAGAAAGTTGCGATGCTGTCGGCACAGCGGTTGCTGAGCTCTCGGGGGCGTTGTGGTCGTATTCAACGACAGAAGTGGCGTTAGCAATGAATGGCTGTTGGTCTAACAACCACTTGATGTGCGCGCTCAAGTTGTTCTTAGGAGGCATTAGAACGCTGCCTTACGCCAAACAAGGCCTGCATCGATGTTTGGCGCGTCGAGAACATTCGTTGGTCAGTGGTTGAGGGTTGTAGTGGCGGTGATATGTTATTGAAGTCGCGTTCCTGGTCGTGGTCGCGCTTTATGGCTGACTAAGCATACGCCAAGGCACGTGACCCACCACGGCACGTGCACGGCTATCTCAGGCTTGAGGGTTCACGATGCTACCTCGCAATGTATTGCCTCTCCACAATCACAACTATTTTCCTTTCGGCTGTCCCTTTTCGTTATGGCAATGTGAAAATGCCATATGATATGCTGACGATGCCTAGCCTCGGCATGCCACAGATAATTGATGACTCCGCATGTGTGCAAATAAACACCCATGAAGCACGCCCTGTAGTCGCGCGAGATGACATTTCAATCGACTTCATAACACCCATCTTGCAACTACTGCAAAACTCTTGAGCCAAATCTAAGCTCAATTTCTATCAATCTAAGGTTACCCGCCAACCTGAATGACCACCACCATGTCCAACATGATCGCAGACACCGAAACATTCACCAAGCTCTCAATTATGATCTCAAACCTTATCATCTCACCCCTTCCATCCCAAGTGCTTCCATCGGACTCGTCTTTAACCCACGCACGCAATTCCCTCCAAACATCCCTCCCAACCTCCGGCCTCGGCCTGCAAGAAACCACCCGTCATCTACGCGAAGACATCGGCCCTGGACTCCCCGCCTCGTCTCGCTCTCCAAACTACTATGGATTTGTCACTGGTGGCAGCACACCAGCAGCAACCCTTGCTGACAATCTCGTCACAGCATACGACCAAAATGCTCAAGTGCATTTACCAAAGGAATCAGTGACCGCGAATGTGGAGGACACAGCCCTGTCTATGCTGTGTGAGCTGCTGAAATTGGACCCGGAACAATGGCCTCATCGACTCTTTTCCACGGGAGCTACTGCGAGTAACATCATTGGCCTCGCATGTGGACGTGAGTATGTGATAAGAGAAGCAACGGTCCACAAAAGCGATGCCATGAACAGCGTAGGCGAACTCGGTATCGTGGAATCCATGCACCGTGCCGGTATCGACAAGCTCCAAGTCCTATCCACTGTTCCTCACTCCTCTCTCATTAAAGCCGCCGGCATCCTAGGCCTGGGGCGCGCCTCGGTCAAAGACGTCAGTCTCAAGGACGCACCTCACAAGTTCGACATTCCGCAATTGAAAAGATTGCTCGAAGAACCGTGCACAGCATCCATCATCGCCGTGTCAGCGTCTGAAGTCAACACCGGACTATTCGCCACCACCGGATTGAAAGAGATGCAGGAACTACGCAAGCTAGCCGACATGTACGGAGCCTGGATCCACGTCGACGGTGCCTTTGGCATCATGGGTCGCATACTCACATCTCCTGCACACCAGTCCATCATCGAAGCCTGCGCTGGTCTCGAGCTCGCAGATTCCATCACCGGAGACGGCCACAAACTCCTCAACGTACCCTACGACTGCGGTTTCTTCTACTCCAAGCACCGCGAGATCGCACCCCGCGTCTTCCAAAACCCTAATGCAGCCTATCTCAGCACTGGCCAGGCTACAGACAACATCGTGTCACCCCTCAACGTCGGCTTAGAGAACTCGCGCCGTTTCCGCGCACTGCCGGTGTATGCTAGCCTGACTGCATATGGCAGTGACGGATATAGAGAGATGCTAGAGCGACAAATCGAGCTCTCGCGAGCCGTTGCAGGGTACCTTGAAGAGAGCGCAGACTATGAGTTGCTTGCCAAAGTCGGAGATACGAGTGAAGCGGTCTTCAACAACATCTACATGATAGTTCTTTTCAGGGCAAAAGATGAGGGCTTGAATAAAGAGTTGGTTGATCGGATCAAAGCCACCAAGAATATCTACGTGTCAGGCACCGCGTGGGAGGGTAAACCAGCGTGTAGATTCGCAGTATCGAATTGGATGGCGGATGTGAAGAGGGATTTACCCATCATTACGCAAGTCTTGGAAGGCGTTGTCGAAAGTTGGAAGAAAGTATAAAATATAGCTGAGAAAGGTAGCAAGTCTTCCTGGAACATTCACCAAGATTCAAACATTAAATCATCACATTGTATACAACAATACTACATCGCATACAAAAGAAGGAAGCGTTTCTCCAACCCATTTTATTCGCTATACCAACACACTTCCACCGCAGCTACTTACAGATATGTACAACGTTCCATGCTCCCAGAGCAGACCAAAAATATCCTCCGAAATACACCAAATTAATTGTAATATTTCAAACCCTCCTACTTGCTAACAACAGTCTTAACAGCATCCACTCCCAATTTTTTCAGACAATTCCCAGGCCTCCTTGATCCTGGACCTCCCCGATCTCATCCACTCTTACGTCCCGTAACGACTATCTGCTTCGCCGAAGTGTGGATGAGGAACGTTTAGTTGCAGGCAGCGTTTGTACCAGCATTGGAGGAGGCACCGTTCTTGCCTTTGCCCTGGTGGTGGCGCTTCTAGTTGGCAAAGTTTGCAGCCGAGGCAGCACCCTGAGCAGCACCACCCGCAGCAGCACCACCCGCAGCAGCACCACCCGCAGCAGCACCACCCAGACCAGCACCACCCAGACCAGCACCACCCAGACCAGCACCATCCGCACCAGCACCACCCAGACCAGCACCACCCAGACCAGCACCACCCAGACCAGCACCACCCAGGCCAGCACCACCCAGACCAGCATCACCCAGACCAGCACCACCCAGACCAGCACCATCCGCACCAGCACCACCCAGACCAGCACCACCCAGACCAGCACCACCCAGACCAGCACCACCCGCACCAGCACCACCCGCAGTAGCACCACCCGCAGTAGCATCATCCGCAGCAGCACCACCCGCAGCAGCACCACCCGCAGTAGCACCAGCCGGAGCAGCATCACCCGCAGCAGCACCACCCGCAGCATTTCCCTGAGCCTGATCGTCGGTAGAGCCAGCAGCACCCTGATTTCCCTTGCCCTGGTCTATCGAACGAAGTCAGCAGAGTTCCGAGCAAATTGAGATGAGTGAAAGGAGGAAACTCACGGTGACGCCTCTGGACCTGAGGAACGGCATCGTTGTTCCTCGCGCTTAGATTCACAGGGGAACGAGCAGCATTCGCAGCAGCATCAGCAGCCCCAGCGGCCTTCTTCTTGTTGTCCTTCTTGCCTTTGGCAGCGGCAGCGCCAGCTGCTGCGGTGGCATTACCGGCCATTTCGTTTCCAGCACCAGTGCTGTTGCCAGCCGCAACATTGCCGTCGTCCTTTCCACCGCTCTTCTTGCCGTCGTCCTTCCCACCGCTCTTCTTGCCGTCGTCCTTTCCACCGCTCTTCTTACCGTCATTCTTCTTACCACCGTTCTTCTTGCCACCGTTCTTCTTACCACCGTTTTTCTTGTCGCCGTTCTTCTTGTCATCCTTGCCTTTTTTGTCGCCTTTGCCTCCTTTTCTGCCTTTACGACCTTTTCCTTTACCACCCTTGCCGTCCTTGCCGTCCTTGTCGTCCTTGCCGTCCTTGTCGTCCTTGTCGTCCTTGTCATCCTTGTCGTCCTTGTCGTCCTTGTCGTCCTTGCCTTCGCGATCACGGGGAAGGATAGGAGCTTCCACAGATCGAGAGGTCAAGGCCTTGGAGGGTTGTTAGACGATATTAATTTCCAAAAAGGGGAGAGAGAAATAGTACCGAGTCGCGAGTCGACAACTCCTGGCCAAAATTCACAGGCTTCGACGCAATTGGCGAAGCAGCCATAAGGCCAACAAGGAGGGTAACAGTAGAGAACCTCATGATGATGATGGTAGTGCTAATACAAAGAAGGGAGATGTAATTGTTGTCAAAAAAAAGTGATTGAATAGATGTAAAGTTGATCAAAAGACTCCTCAACAGGAAATATCAAGGTATTATCAAAGTCGAGTCAATCGACAAAAAGAGAATGAATAGTCTAAAGGACTGTTGATGAAAGAGTGCTATCGAACGAAGTGAGTGATAAAAAGACAACCATCCTAAGGAATCAAAGAACACTTAAATACTCACCCACCTACCTTCCACCTACCAACCTCATCTCCTCCATACAGACTTTCCCATACGTCTAGAAGCGACTATCCCACTCCTTCATCTCCCTCCACAATGCACCCGCAAGCAACCACGCAACCAAGCCACAAACGGCCGGCAAGATGCCACAACAGCACCCCCACCCATCTATCCCTCTCTTCATCCATCTACTTTCCACACCGACGTCCCGCCCAGTTTCACTCTGATGATCCGGAAATAACGATACGCCAAGGTACCTAGGACACACCACACGACGCCCACAAGGCGTGCAAACGGCCATAACGCGGGAATTCCTCGTCATACACAACGTACATTCAATATAACCAGCACATCAACCAGACCCACTCTAACTCCCTCCTACGATCTTGTATTCGCGTCTAGACACCTTCCCGCCCCTAGCAAAGCACATCAAACGCCCACGGACGAACAGTGGCGCCATTGCCACGAAATCAAACTCCCTGAATATACTTCGTATACATGTAACTGCGAGAGCAGAGCCCCGGTCCACGTCGAGGAGTCTTGGTTCGGGCTCAGGGCTAAGCTTTGTGCTAAGCGTGCGACCACCCGTGGCAAAGGTTTATTAAGTAGCGGGCGGCCTGTCGAACAGGAAGGGAGGTGTTGTCAGTCAGAGCTGTCAGGGCAATTGGGGTAATTTCACTGCGGGTGAAATGTACGAAGAGATCGTCCCGCGAATCATGGGGTTTGTGCTGGCGGCTCATGTCTGGGCGTGGTGACGATGCGTGGAAAGGTGCGACTTGGGATGTAGCAGAGAGTCGGGAATTGCTGGGTTTTTGATGTTTGGAGGATGGCGGCATCATTGGGGGCGGGTAATTACTTGGACTTTTGAGATTATGAACAATTTTTTTTTTTGCAGAGTTGATGCTTGGTTTTGTTGTTTGGATTATATGGATATGGGTTGGTTATTAGTGGCGGGTTGGTGTTTTGATTGGGTAGGTAGAGAGGTAGATGGGAATTTGTGGATGGATGGATGGAAGCACGTGATTGATTGGACGGCTTTCTTTGTGTTGGGTCGTGCTGGATTTCGCTGTTCTGTGTAGATTGCTATGGCACTTTCTAATTAATATGCTCAGACGTCATCTAGATATTCACTGTGGATGCGGTTTTCAAGCGCGTGAAAGCCAGCCGCGACTTGAGATTTCCCTCGTAGTTGAGCCTAAGCTCTGATCACATTATACATAGATCAAGATATCCCCAGAAAAAATCACAGTAGCATCTATCCAATCCATTCTCGTCTCTACGCACTCTGGACAAAGTCATCGGGTGAACGCATAGCATACGCGCGTCCAGTTACCCTTCACTTACGGCTTGGCATGAAACCGCCTATTCGAACGAAACCCATGCCACTCATACCCGCAGCGGGACACCTACAAACGCATGATTATGCCAAGTGCAAAACGGGAAAAGTCTAAAGAGAGATTTAGGGAAAATAGTGAGGATCATGGCTGGAAAATTGCTATGGTCAAAGATAGAGAGTAGAGAAATGATCATTACGCGTTAGGGGTATCACATAACTGCGAAGAGAGAATACGAAGCACTGCGCACCGCCCAACTCTTTTATCCACTCATTTCCAACGTCATTCTGTGCATTAGGTTAGTATATGTTCTGTCATAGGTACTGAAGCCAATAGACTTACCACACATTGGAACAGATGCTGTGAGGGCTTGATCTGACGATATCGATGACGCTAGGAGAGGAGGAATGTAAAGTCTACATGACGATACACTTATCCTTGTACACCTCGCCGTATGCATCAACGCCAGCCATATGTTCGTTATATCTTTGCTTCTCCTTGACTTCGTCTGGGAACCACTTCTTCAGAAAATCCGCCAGCTCCAAGTCCAGATTATCTACGCATATATAAGTATTCATTTCCCTCTTGCACTTTAGATACTACCTACCTGAATTGGCCGCCGCAACACTTCGTTCTCTACAAAGCGGGCAGTCGTTCTGTCTGTTCGTCTGCATGACTATCAAGCACCTGATGCAGAATGTATGCCCACAACCTAATTTCACTGGTCTCCACTTGATTTCCAAGCACATGGGACATGAATAGTCGTCGGTTTGCGGAATGTGCGAGATAATCTGAACGTTTACCTCTGCACAAACAGCCTTGGCGAGGTGTTGAGAGAACTCCGGGTACGAAATGGAGGAGGGCAATGTTGATTTTACCCCAAGAGCGGTACGTTTGTCGAACTCTAAGTACGTGGTCAGCAGGACGCCTAGAGAAAAGGATGTGAAGGAGATTTGGTAGAAGGAAAACTCACTTTTGAGAATCTTAGACATGGCCGTATGATTTATCTCACCGAATCTCAACCCTTGCAAGATCTCCCTATTGATATGTATAAACATCTCCAACGCCTCCAAGCTTTCCTTCTTTTTTATCTTGCCTACAAGCCCCGCCTCTTTGATCGTCTCGCAGAATTCTTCAATCCTCGCCGCGGCCTGCTGCGCATCGTGCGCCGAATGATCGCGCTCCGTCGCGCCGAAGAAAATAGCCTCTTCAAGATAATACTGAAAGATCTGGCGCCACACTACTAAGATTTTCCTATTGGCCTTGCGATCAGGGTCCGTGAGGCGTCCAATCTGACGGCCTAGTTCCTCGATCTCGATATGCATGCGTCGTTCTTCTCTATCCTGCAGGGTTTCAAGGCCAGAAAGTTCGGCGATGAGCTTAGCAAAGAATTCCGTATCAGAAGTCAAGGGCACCTCGACGGTTCTCAGGCCATGTTTCTTCGCTACGCCACCCATCAACTCCTTCCCATCCGACTCGGCGTCTTCCTCTTCTTCATAGACTTTCAGATCTGACACGCCCATCTCCACAGCCAGCATCTGCAACTTTTCCCTCGTCTCCTCATCCAACTTCGCACTGTGCAATGCGCCCGTCGCCTCCTCCACATAGAACATCAGTTTGGGCTGAAACTTCTTGTCCCCATTCCCGCTGCTCAAGATGTACTCAAACGGCCTAAACCCCTCCTCGGTGCCCTTCTCCGCCGGAGCATTGTAATCCTCTACATGCTTGAGCAGCTTCTCCAGGGTTGCAGGATCGAGCCCCACCTGGGCCAGTTCGTTTGTGAGTCTGTTGATGCATTTCTTGAGCTGCGAATAGGAAATGGCCGATTGTATCCATTCCGGCGGAAAGCCCCCGTTCCGAAGAGCTTCCTTGAAGATTTGGCCGAACTTCATGGTTGGGTTTTGTGTGGGTGGATTTCGGCCGTGTGGAGCCTGTCAAAAGGCAAATTCTTGCACGTTTAGCTTTTGGGTCGTCTTATTGGGTGGCGATGGGTTCTTGTTCCGAGACGAGTTCCGAGTGACGTAGCGGGGGCATTCGGTGATGGCTGAAGTCTTCAGTCGTGCTGTGGGCGATGTTCAAGGAAGAGACATGTCCTGTTTCTGTGGCCGCTGCTGTTGGGTGATGGGTGATGAGTGTGATGCACTACCTTCAGTACACATATAGATTTGGCCACCGCTAGCCAGGCATCCAGGCATCCAGTCGAGTCGTGCGAGCACCAAATCTGCGAACGCGGGGCAGATCGATTTGAGACGAAGAAGGCAAAAGTAGAGGAACAGGAACAATTTTGTAGTTTCTAACTCTGATGCCATCTTTGTTCCTGTCACAGGATAATTCAGTTAGTGTAAACTACGGCGCACTTCGCCGTGTGTCCATGTCGTCGTCGTGGTTGGACATCCGCCCATCAAGATCAAGGTGAACAGTCATTTCACCTACACGACAACTTTTCTCTCTCTTCCAAGTCACACCCTTAATCTCACTTGCAACTACTGACTCCTCTATCTAATAGGCCCTATTTTCAATTGGTGCCTTGTTCTGTTCGCATGACAACGCCAAACATTCTTCGCACGTTTGCTTGAGAGACGAGGAGAAACATGGGCGCGCAACAGTCGACCAGAGGCGCCGGTGCTGGAGCCGGTGACGCCTCCAATGGAGAAGTCAAGACGAGTTACTATGAACTACTTGGTGTCGAGCGAGCCGCGACAGACGATGAGATCAAGAAAGCCTACCGCCGAAAAGCCCTCGAACTCCACCCCGACCGCAACTACGGCGACACCGACCGTACCACTGCCCTCTTTGCCGACGTCCAGTCCGCCTACGAAGTCCTCTCGGACCCGCAAGAACGCTCCTGGTACGATGCACACGAAGGCGACATCCTGCGCGGGGCATCTGGCTCGGGCGACGATAACGTCCACTACGAGTACAACATGCGCGTCACGACAGCCGACGATATCGCGCGCATGATGGGCAGATTCCGAGGCAATGTTGATTTCTCCGACTCGCCCAACGGCTTCTACGGCTTCGTGCGCGAGACCTTTGAGCAGCTGGCAAGGGAAGAAGCGCATGCGGGAAACTATGAGGGTATCGCGATCCCAGATTATCCTAGTTTTGGACACAAGGCAGATACGCATGAAGATGTTGTAAGGGATTTCTATGCCGTGTGGAATGGCTTTGCGACGGTGAAGACATTTGCTTGGATGGATGTGTATCGGACGAGTGAAGCGGCGGATCGCAGGGTGCGTAGATTGATGGAGAAGGAAAATAGAAAGTTTAGAGAAGATGGGATACGAGCTTTCAATGATGCCGTGAGAACCCTCGTTGCCTTCGTGCGAAAGAGGGATCCAAGGTATACACCAAGTACAAAATCTCCCGAAGAAGCGGCCAAGGCACAGCGAGAGGCAAACAGGGCAAGAGCCGCAAGGTTGAGAGCCGCACAAGCAGAAAAAATGACGGAGGAAGCGGTGCCTGAATGGGCAAAGGCGAGGGATCCAGAGGAACTGGAGGAAGAGTCGGAGGAAGAGGAAGAAGAGGATATTTTCGAGTGTGTGGCGTGTCACAAAACGTTCAAGAGCGAGCGGCAGTACGATGCCCACGAGAAGAGCAAGAAGCATCAAAAAGCCATCTATGCGCTGAAGAAGAAGATGCACCAGGACAACGCACATCTGAACCTCGACAAGAATGTAGCTGGAAATGGCATCGTGACGCCAGTGTCAGCGGACGGCGAAGCTGAAGCCGAAGAAGACCAAGACCAAGATGAAGGTGAAAATCCAGAGGATGTCGTCGAACAAGTCACAAACAAAGTCAACAACACGCATCTCAGAGACGATATCACAAATAACCCCCCCGAACAAGCCTCACCAACTACACCTCAAGAACCCGAAACCACGTCAACCAACCCCTCGTCAGACGACGACGACGACGACTACGCCACCCGCTCCGACATAGAAGCCCGCCTCTCCTCCTACCGCAAACCCGCCAACGCCCCAGACATCCACAACGAGCCCACTCCCCCCACCCCGCCCAATGAATCCTCCCCCGCCCCCGTAGAAAAGAAACTCGGCGCCGCAGCCAAAAAGCGCGCCAAAAAGGCAGCAAAGCAGGAAAATCTACTGGCTGAAGATTTGAAACATCAATGCGCAAATTGCCAGGCGGGATTCCCTTCGAAGACGCAGTTATTCCAGCATATCAAGGACTTTGGGCATGCCGCGCCGAAGATTGTTGCTGGGGGAGGGGGAGCCGGAGCTGGGGCTGGGGGAGGCGGAAAGAAGGCAAAAAGGAGATGAGATGAGATGAAAAGAGAGACCTTTTTGTTTTCAATGATGATGGCATAGCATAGATGGCGTAACGAGGATAAACGAATTCATTCTAGAAATTACTACATAGATGATGACCCTTTGCTGCATAATACACACATACACACATCCTATGGATATATAGCTATCTTTTCCCAAAAGCCGCATCCATCAGGGGATCCAAGACCTACAAGTCAGGGGAGAGGGAAAGACAGGGGAAAGACGGAGAAAAGGGTGACTAACGAACAGATAAATAATAATTGATAGATATCAATAACACGTAGATACTATACGCAATATTTCGTATACAGCCATAAATTCCAGCCTTCACGCGCCAAAGCCAAACCCATACATACATATACAAGGTACAGTTGACGGCAGATAGATGGTTATATATACATATTCATACATACCTATTTAGGTACCTAGGTACTTGCTTGGTAGTTACCCGCATCGTCCATCCACGAGCCAACAGGACGCAATACGCCAACAACACGCTACTTTTATCGTCGACGTGTTTGTACTCTGTAGATACTCTGTACTTCGTGTGGGTATACTTCGTACTCGACTCTATTCATGTCTATGCGTAACCCTCGTAAAGGAAATCATGTGGCTTGTCTGCGGTCTTGGAAAAGGACTATCACTTCTCCACATGGCGTCGCCACTTGGGTGCGGTACAAGCGCAACGGAGACAACGTGATCGTGCAACAAGCAAACCGTATTATATAGTGTACTCACCTGTATAGAGGAGACCTTGTGCTTCCTGGTACCGATACAACTGCAGGTTAATAAACGTTCGTGGATGCATGTCAGTAAGCCGAGGCAAAGCAGCAGTCAAGCGTACTTGACAGGGCAACATGCAAGTTAGAAATGAGGTATTGCATTATGTACGGGAAGCTAGGCAAGAGACAAAATAAAAAAAAAGAGCAAATAAAAATTGTTCAAGTCACGACATGGGGGATAAAACGCCGATATCAAAATGCCCCAAGATGGTTGTCCCGGGATTCTAAAAAACATGTCGTGAATACAACCTAAAACCAGGAAGAACCCATACATACATCGCCCATTAAAACACAACTCCGTCGATATCTACATCTCACTTCCATAAATATCCTTCTCTTTTACAAGTCTAACCAGAAAAGCCGTTGACTTAGTGAGTCTCGCTGTACAAGAACTTGCCGGACTCGTCGACGTAGTGAATGGTCTGGGAGCTGACACAGTATCCTGGCTCGTCCCAGGGCATTGATCCGATGTTGTTCGGGTTGCTGGGCACTGGCGGCGGGGGCGGCGTCCAGGGAGCGGAAGCAGGGAGGTTGACACGGGGAAGGTCAATGTACTCGTGGAAGGTAGGGAGCTCACCCTCAGGAGCAGGAGCAACAGGGCAAGACTTGACCTTGGCATGGAAGTTGGGCACATTTTCAGGCTCAAACACCTGGCCGCTGGGGCCGATGATCTTGTAGTGCAGGTTTGCCTCGAGGTAAGGCTCGACGTGGTCGGGGTGCAGAGACTCAAGCTCACCAGACTCGATCTTGCCCTGGAGGCAGGCAGTGAGAGGGATGGAACCTTCGGTAAGAAGGGGGTTGGAGGAGTTGGTCTTGACAGCAGAGCCACCGAGGAAGGTGTGGGAGCCAACGTAGTAGGGGTCAGTGTGGTAGTTGGTAGCGGTGGTGTTCTTGGACGGAGTCTGGACCGGGAGAGCAGGTCGCGTGGAGTTGCCCTTGTTGCCAGTGCTGGGAATGGTGCTGTTGCTGGTCGAATTGCTGGGGGTGACAGGCTTGTTGCCGAGGAAGCAGTGGACCTTGTAGGATCCGGGCATGCCGTACTTGTCACCAACCACAGAGAGGACAGTGTCATAGTCTCCATCCTTGAAAGGCTTTCCGGGGAAGGGCTCCTTGGTACCAGTGTTGCCGTTTCCGGATCCGCTGGTGGGCTTGGAGGCAGAGCCGCTGGAGGACTTGGTAGCAGAGGCAGAGGCAGAGGATTCCTTTCCAGTGCTTGAAGCACCCTTGGAGGTCGAGGGAGCAGATGAGCCAGCACCCTTAGAGCTGGAACTGGCAGCAGATGAGCTAGCACCCTTAACGCTGGAACTGGCAGCAGATGAGCTAGCACCCTTAACGCTGGAACTGGCAGCAGATGAGCTAGCGCCCTTGGAGCTGGAACCAGCAGACGAGCTTGCACCCTTGGACGACGAAGCGACAGATACGCTAGAAGCCCTGGAAGAGCTGCTAGCTTTGCCTGAAGAAGTGCTGGAAGCCTTGCTAACAGATGAGGTAGGCACCGAGTCCATGGCCTTCTCGCCGGCTCCGTAGAGTTTGTTGATAGCGGCAACAACCTCGTTGTAATCCCTGTTTTCCGTCTCGGGGTAGTAGTAGCCAAGAGCGCGGGTCTCCTTGACGTCACGGCTTGTATAGTAAGAGCCAGAAGCATCCTTCATGAAAGGCTTCAAGGGGGTGTTTTCATCTTTGAGCTCGCCAGCGTTCCACTGAGCAGTGTTCATGTTGAGAACACCGCTCTCAACCCAGGTGTCAGGGGTAATGATTTGGTGCATGGTAAGGAGACGGTCAATGTTGGTGTGGTGAAGCCAGAAGAGGGGGTCAAAAGCAGCGACATCAAGGTAGCTCATGTGACCCTCGTTGCCACCAACAGTGCCGTGGATCTCGTCGTGAACGGATTCGTAGCTGTCCCTGTTCTTGCGGTTGGTGGAGACACCGTATTGCTCAGTGCTGACCTTGCCCCAGGGCTGCTTGCTGGCAAAGAGAGCAAAGACACGCTGGCGCCATCCGATGCGAGCAGAACCGAAGTTTGCGTTGACCTCGTCGTTGTTGCTGGTGGTGCCAACAGGGTGACGGAGAGTCTTGGGGAAACCGTTCTTGGGGCCCCAGCCCATCTCGCTAGGAAGGGAGCTGCCGAAGCTGTAGGCGTAGAGCGGGTTGTCGATGGTGACCTTTCCATTGGGCTTGGTAACGCTGATCTTCTCGTCACGAATGAACTTGGGAACATGTTCGCCGCTAACGGTCGGCTCCCGGGCCCAGTCAAAGTAGGGCATACGGAAACCCTTCAGTGCATCATTCCACTTGGACTGTTCGCTCGAGGGGAATTTGGCAATGACTTCCTTGGCGTTGGCGTACAGGGCTTGCTCGAAGAGGGCAAGGTACGGCCTGTGCCAGGTACCGAAGAGAACCTGGATGTGGGGGCAGTATCCAGCAACGTGTTTGAGGGGACCAGGCTCATTCCATGGGACATAGGGACGGCCGTGGATACCTATAATGGTCAGGGTTTCACGTTACAGACTGGATGGTGGTCATGCTTACCAGCAATCTGGTAGTAGGACTGGGCATCCTTCTTGTCCTTGGCTTGGAGGTTCTCCATTGCCAGAATGTAGAGGTTGAACTGGTCAGCGTTCTTCTGTAGGTCACGGATCTCCAGACGCGGATAGGCAGTTCCATCGGAAGCGCCCTTGACCTGGGTGTCTGCACGCTTGGAGAGGGACTCGGGAGAGCGGTGGATGACATGGGCATGGCCGTGGGAGGCGGCAACGGCCTGGAGGAGGACAACGACAGTGAGCAGCATGCCCATGATGCCGTTTGGCTTGCTAAAAGCTGCCATGGCGACAAAAAAAAAGAAGCGAATCGACGCGAAAAGAAGAACAAAAGCGGTGGTGTCAAGCCAAGAATGTACAAAAAACTATTACGATGTTTGGTGAGCGGTGAAAAGAGCGGAACGACGTCGGACGAGGCCTCAGTCTTGAAAAGATTGTGTTGTAAAAGAAAACCTCACAACGTCAACAACAAATGTGAATTAGGATAGATGGCATGGCGTGGCACAGGGGCGGGACTTCATCGGGGTCATATAGGCCGTCTATTTCTGGCGCTGACCCCGATGCCTGCCACTTTGGACAAGAGGTGTGAAGGATAACAGCAGGGGGAGCACCGCGATTGGACGCCTAGACGTGCGGTGGTGGAGACGGTACAGGCCAGCACGCCCAATCGAGCAGACTCCACAGTGGATGCCCCTGGCCTAAGCCCGAAAAGAGGCGACAGGAGAGCTGCAGTGCCGTGGGTCGCTTGTCCGCAGGGCGCCGTTGCAACCGGGTGAGCGCCGACAGCATGGTGGAGATGACGGCACTATTGGAAGAAGAGTCGCGTTTCGAATGGCATAGCGGGCGCATCAGTGGCATCGGTGGCATCATGGTGGTGGACCTGAGGGTGGAGGGCTGGTCTGTGTGCCGGAGAAGGAAAGGAGAGGAGAGGAAGAGGAAGAGAAAGAGGACGTGCTGACTAATGGCAACAGGAGGGCGCCCTGATTGGCTGATTGGCTGATTGGCTGATTGGCTGATTGGCTGGCTGACTGGATGTATGGAGTCCGTAGGCAGAGAGAGCTGCGCTTTCCTTGGTTCGTGCGCACTTGCCTGACTGACCGGGCTCGAGGGCAAGAGTGAGTGCGAAGATAGCAGTCGCATCCGCAGACGGAAACAGCAGCCACGACTCGCGGTCCGTGCCTTCCTGTCCGCTCTCAATGCAGCAGTGGCAATAGCATCACACACCACACATTAGGTACACATCACATCCTGGATACTTCACATCAATCACACATCTTACTCTGCAAGCCGGCTATCTCTTCATTTGGAGCTCTCGCTGTACATCTCGACCTGGACCTATATCACCAATCATGCGTCCCGTCTCTTCCAAGCTCAGCCTCATCGGCGCAGCGCCGATCTTACAAAACATTGTTTCACACCCCTGTCGATCACTCTGACAGCTTTCAGCCTATGCATGCGAGAAACACCACCACCACCAGCTTGCCTCTCACCTCTCTCGTGCAACCAATCTGGACTTCTCTGGAACCGTAGACTAAAACGGAACATACGCACAGTCGGTAAAGTCTCACTCTTCCTCGTACTCCGATGCTGCAAGGCCACGCCGATTCTGCTTTCCCGAAGGCACAGCATTGCCAGGAAATCAAGCATCACTCCACCGTCGTGTCAGGGCCGGTGTACACTCCCGAACAAGCCCTCATTATCCAAGCCATTACTCGAACAGGTCCCCACGAGTTGAACTGTTCCATAGACGACTACGGAATACGGAGTATCTACCACGGAGTACTCCCCAACCAACACCATCCATCCACAATGCCATCTCACCTAAGCTTCGAGACAAGCATTCAACCGAGCTGTTCGCTGCTCGCCAATCCAAACGCCTAACCTGCCCCATCCATAGTGGATACGCACCTTTGTCTCTTTTCAAGTCCCGCACAAACTTGCGGCCCCTGCTTGCCTCGTAGTCGCCCACCGTCCAAGTTCGACATCGTGGCTGTGCAGCGTGACATGTGTCGGACTTTCGCATGCTGCCAATTTCTTTTGCTTTATTATATCTATACCGCATGTCCATGCGCCGCTCTTGAGCCCGTACACTTTTCCATTGCTGACCCCTCATTTCCGTTCGTTTTGTTTGAGATCATGGGGCCGCGGAGCCCTAGATCCTGCTTGAAGTGGTTAGGACCACGGTTGAGTTGAACTGCATGCGATATTCCATCCACCTTGTTTTCCCGTGGCTCCACAGCGCTTGGCACTTGTAGATGGGACTGTACAATAAAGAACAACAGTCTCCACATTCGGTACGGAGTAGATAGACACATCATACGAAGTCATGATTTTCTGAAATGCTTCCGGTCACGTGTCGACATACCCTCACACCCACCCATCAACCACCCAATTAGATATCTTTGCCCCCACACTCAGCCTTTGTCTCAGAACCTTTTTTGGTCGTACCAGAAGTACGAGAAGCTGAAAGATAAACGAGAACCAAGGACGCCATTCTCGCTCGACCAAACTCTCTAGTCCCGCTTACGCAACCAGAGCATATCACCTAATACGCCCAGCACGCCCAGTTATGGACAACCCGTACCCGATTACATGTCGATTTAGCCTTCACTCTGCGGCTTGACGACCTGTGGAACAATTTCAATCCAATAACCCTACAAAAACCAGTCAGTCAATTGATTTAGCTAACCAAAGTGTCTTCCATTTACAAAAAAAATACTCACATCAGGATCCTTCACAAAGGCAAACTGTCGAAAAAGATGCTTATACCTCTCGTCCACCAACCCTCTTTTCCCCTTGACATTACCACTACCTTCATCAATAGGCACACCCATAGTCTCTTCCTTCGCCTCACCCAACGGCTTGATGACATCATAACCAAAGCCCTTCACGCGCTCAATCGCCGCCGCTACATCGGGGACTGTGAACCCAATGTGTCCGAATCCGATCGCAGCCGGGTTGGACGAGTACTCGTTTCCAGATGTATACGAAAGCGATGAGTCGGCGGGGATATGGTAGAGTTCTAGCAATCCTTTTGAAGTCCCTAGGCTCGCCATCGCTGCACCCGTGTATTAACCACGAAGAAAGTCATCCAACGACGCATCGAACGCTATACTTACACACATCCCGCGGCCCGAGGTAGTATATCGTCCACGGTCCAACATTGAAGATGAAGACTACATGTAGCCCAAAACAGTCGTTGTAGAATCTACAGCTCTCCTCGGGGTTTTTTACGCGTAGCATCAGGTGGTTCAGACGGTAGTCCGCTGTTGCTGGGGACGAGGGGCGCGGCGGTGGTACTACATGCTGGCCTGCTGTGTAGGGACCGGGAGGATGATTAGGGTTGCTTGCAGGCATTGTAGCATTGTTTCGTGTATGGAATCATGGGTTTCTTCCGAGTCATGCTTTTACAAAGTACCGTTGTATGTACGTAAATCTTGAGGGATGTGGGGCTTTGCGGGGCAGTTTTGGACAGACGGAGAAACTATGCCGAAGAGCGGGTTTGAAAGAGTTTGAAGGGTACTTTCATTTCTTTCAATTCTCTCATGGGCTTCGGGGATATCCTTTACAGAGATTAAGGGTAGACACTGTAGACTATCTAGTTGTTGCAAAAAAAAAAAACCTCGGATAGGAAATGGATCAAAGTGGCCATGTTTATGATCGGTTGATAATCGCCAGATTCTGCTAGCTACTCCCTTGTATCATAGTACGTACTTGCGTACTCGGTTGATAGTGTGTGAAGACTGTTGACTTGTTAGGTGAACGATTGGTTGCTCACTCGTCAAAACCGTAGCGGACTGTCATCTCAATATCGTCCACGAAGCACTCCCATCCGGGATACTGTAATATCATCAGCACATCAACACACACATACACAAGAACAAGTCGATATGGAAAAGTTCCCTACCTTTGCCCTCGCCCATACTAACACCTTATCTCCCACTTCCAGCGCCTCAAGGAGGCCCTCACCAGTCCCCACGCCAGAATCCGGTTCATCCCCAAGCGATGGCCACACAACGCAATAGGGCAGCGGATCTCGCGCACTCACACGATTCGCCTTCAAAAACCACGCAAGCGGTTCCTCACCGTCCTGCGGCCCCCACGCCAGCTCCTCAGGACGTTGCACAAACTTCTCCCCCCGCACCTCTGCTATCCGCGTGAAATCCGCTGGCGTCCGCCTCCCAGCATACCAAGACCGCGGATCAGAGGTAAGCTTCGCAGCTGCATCTTCCGGCCGCACAATCGAGACCTCAAGCCAAGACGACGTGTTAAAGGTCCCCTCTGTGCCCTCGCTCGTCCAGCCTTGGTCGTAGCTTTTGAAATCGAACTGGATTTGCTTGACCTTGGGACGCACTTTGAACGCCTTGAGGCGCGAGATTGTGTCGTGCGAGAGGATGTCGGCTACGAGGCAGAGTTGTGCCCGCATCGCGGCATTCGTGATTGCGGATGTGGAATAACGTTGTGTGCTCTTGAACTTGCGGATGGGCGTATAGTCTGCGTAATCCAGAATCTCGAGGACGAGCTCGGTAGGTAGATTGAGGCTTTTGAGCATGGCGCGGGCAATGCAGATGTCGGTGTAGGTGGGTGAAAAGGTCGACATTGTGGTGCTGTTGTTGCTGTCTTGCGGTTGCGATGAAGTGGACATTAGGTTGTTGAAGCTAGTTGCTACGAAATCGAATACTGTTCTAAGGATATTCATTCTGTGTTTCTTAGGAAAATGGGCTCGAAGTTAGTACTTGTTGTAGAGTGTCACAGTGTGTTCGTTCATAGGTCCAGGCTGATGTGGAAAATTGCGCTAAAATCGGTGACTCGCCCTCGGTATGTACCGGTCTGTATGTACATGTCTACCTATGTGTGCACCTGCGTTCGATTCCCTCTGAGACTCCACATTCAGCTTGCCGTTATCTTTCTTCATCCTTTTCTCCTCCTATATGCACATTTCTCGCAAGCGTCGCTGTACGATGGGTGGATGGCTACTTTGACGAGCATACCGCGCAAGCTTCGTGACCAAATCATCGACTACGCATTAGCGCCGAACCCTCCGCCTCCTCCGCCGTCTCAACATGGCGATTTCATTGCGCTCAATTACGGCCGCGAGTCATTGAGATCGCCGGCGAAGCTGCATGAATCTATGATAGATGATTCTCAAGAGTGGCTGAATTGTGCGAGATTACACGAGTGCATCGTCTGCCTTAGTGTACCTCCCCTGGTGCATACCGACCTCCTGCTGCTGGATCGCTTCTTGCGTGCCACCAGCTTCGATCCGAAACCATACAGCGGATCCAAGAAATCGATCATCCTCTTCATCTTCATCCTCTGGTTTTTAAACGAGACATCGATATGGCCTACCTGGCTGCATATTCCACATCGCCTCGCCAATGCAAATGGTCTCATCAACGCTTTGCGCGTAGAGTGCCGTCTTGTTGGCCTTCACAGAGGAAGGGAGTATGCGGAAAGAAGCCTTGCTCAGGATGACACGCTAGGTGGCGAGCTTGAGAGACTCATCTCTCACATTCTAGCCGACGGTCCCCAAGCTGTGTTTAACTGGGGACATAGAGATGGGCGAGCTGGCCCATTGAGATATGGGATCCGAGAAATACACTTCCATGTCGACGATGAAATGGATATCGACCAACCATGTCCATACGATGTAACCCCGAAACTATTGTTAGAGTATCTTGTCGGAGCGATCGATCATACCTGGATGCGATACAATTTCAGACGGGACATCTGCTCAAGTGTTGGACGGATCAAGGCGTCATGGGGCAGTGATAGCTTGAACCGCCAATGGGACGTCTCTGTATGGCTTCTCCAGTGGCAGGCAATTCTACCAACCCCAGTAGACTCTTATCTGCAGAGAAGAAAGTGTCTGGGACTTGATGTCCCAGATCTATCAAGCTTACGATGACACGATGACTAGTCCAGGACGAAAGCCTACTATTTCAATTAGCTTCGGATCTCGATCGAAATCTCAGCAGAGGCTATCTACATACAGGAGGCTCTCCTACAAGGGGGTAACATGTACTCCGTACACCATCATATTCTACTTCTTACTCCGCAGATCAATGCAAGCCAAAGCACACAAGGTCACGTTCACGCCCCGTTTCTGCCTCACCATCTGTGAGACCACCAGCATAAGTATCTAACAGTATTTCAGTATACTGGGGTCGACCTGTATATCTAATACCATCACCTATAAGCTGTTCTCCACTTCTCTCCAACTTGCAGATCCTCCTTGTTCCAAACAGCGTGCTCATTTTCTTACAGGTCTTCGTCTCTCAGTTCGCAATGAATAATGTAGGATGTTTTTTTAACACTGGATGGGCTAGTGTTACAGACTTGAAGAGTTTCACACTACCCGATTCTGCGTTTTGACTCCTAGTCGCCACATCTGACATTGACCATGACATGCGACGCTCATGCTACAGTCTAATAGAGTACCTATGGAAAAACTTTACTTTGAGTTTGTCCATATACCTGCCGTGTCCTCTGGGGCGAGAAGACTGTCGAGGTTCCTCAGCACCTCCGTCGTCCTGTGGTCTTTACGGGAGTTGCTCTCATGTGGAGTTGATCTTCTTTTCGTCAATCGTCATTCTCTCTTGTCGTTAGACCTTGATACCCGCGCTGGCTCGCATCTTTCACTAAACATTAATCTCAATTGCGATCTAGATTTTTCGGCGTCACATTATCAATTGTACAAGGAAAACATTACCTAATCGACCCAGGAGCAGAGAGAGCGATTCATCAAGATGCACACTTTGATCGTACTTCTCACGGCCTACATCGGCCTTGCGGTTGCTCGTACGCAACGGTATATGATGTACGGGGTGCCCATGGGTGGCGTGGATATCAATATGGATGACCTAGCCACTGCAGAAGTTGGCTCAGCTGCAGCAGACAACGGCACGTCCCCCTCCAACACCACACAACCGCCATCGACAACACCAGCACCGACTGTCCCAAATACGTCTGGTCTCACTGAACCATGTGCGGTTGTCAGCAGCGCGATAAAAGCTATTCCATCTAGCGCTCGCAAAGTCATTCCAGCAGAACTTGGAGTCCAGTGCCTTCAGTCGGTACCACTTGACAAAGAAGGAAACATTCAGTTAATAGAAGATCTGAAACTTTATATCCAATGGCAAAGCAACCTCGCTTTCTTGAAGAACCCACCGGCAGAGTACACGGAAAAGCCGGTCGATTTGATTGGAGAAATGGAAAGCATGCAGAAGCAGGTGCAGATGGGAGGCTACAAGAACGAATATGATTTCCAATTGGATCTGAATAGGCTTTTCAACAGGGCATACGACAACCATCTGTCGTGGCAGCCCGACATTCTTGCTGGAGTCATGCAATTCCAACGTCCGTCGGGTTGGGAATTAGTTTCAGTATCTTCCGATGGAAACGCGCTCCCCGAGATCTATTCGTACCGGGATCTGGAACTCGCTAGGAATACATCAGGCTCCTTCAAGCCGTCGCCTGTGAGAACAATTAATGGCGAGGGCGTCATTGAGTACCTCCAGAAAGTTGCTGTCCAGGCCGGTTTCCACGATGCGAACACAAGATGGAATGCGCTTTTCCCCAGTCAATCACTCATTGCTACCGGCGTTACCTACCTAGGATCTTTTCGGACAGGCACGTATCAGGGTCCAAATACGACCATGTCGTTTGCGAATGGCACTTCAAAGTCTTCTATGAATCTCGCTGTTGTGTTAAAAGGTTTTGAAGGTGTTGAAAACGGTCCTTCCTTCTTCAAGAAATTCTGCAATGGTCCTTCGCCTACGGCATCCTCTTCTTCGTCCGGGTCTTCGTCCAGTACCCGAGCTGCTACACCATCGCACACTGGGTACCCGAAACCCGTTGTTATAAATCCTAATTTATCGATCGCAGGTTATCATCTCAATGACACCGGTTACAATGTAAGCATCTCCATTTAATGTGCAACGATATGCTAATTTGTCCAAGGATCTTGCTATATTAAGCATACCCTCGTACGAATCACCCAACGTCCAACGTTTCCAAGATGTCATGCGAGATTTCATCCGCATGTCCAAAGAAGCGGGAAAGACCAAGCTCATCTTTGATATGCGTGGCAACGGCGGGGGAAATGCTATTCTCGGCTACGACTCCTTCAAACAAGTCTTCCCGCAAGCCGACCAAGAGCCCTTCGGTGGCACTAGATATCGCGCTAGCGAGGCCTTGCTCATTGCCGGCAAAATGACACGGGATTTCAATGAGAAAAAGACGTACGCACAGAACAACAAGACCGCTTTCACCGAAGCTTTCAATGGCAGCTCCGAGAACGACATCTTTTTGTACACTGTTGGATTTAACTACCAGCATCAACTCGACGTTCGAAATGAGAAGATCAAGAGCATGGAAGAGATGTACGGGCCTGTTCGCATCAATGGCGATGAGGTCACGAATACTGTCCGGTACAACTTCAGCGATGAAGCGAGCTATACATATCCCGGATTCTCAGTCATTGGTTTCCTCAACAACACAAACGAGACGCGCACGGCACAACCATTCAAAGCCCAAGATATGGTCATGGTACATACTAGCCCCATTGTTCTCTTCCAAACACCCTAGCTAACATATATCAGTTACACGACGGCATGTGCTCCTCAACATGCACAATCGCCTCGGAACTCCTCAAAAACCAAGGCGGCGTCCGCACTATCGCTGTAGGCGGCCAACCCGAATTCAAGCCCATGCAAGGCATCGGTGGCACCAAAGGTGCGCAAAACTTCGAATGGGACGACGTACAAATCCGATCCCAAATCATCTTCCTCCTCGGCTCCCCCGAACAGCAAGCTCAATGGAACAAGACAGCGCTGGGGAAAACGGCCTTCGCGACCCAAATGTTCAAACGCACCGTCTACACGGCCAACGACCGTCCAGCCGGTGGTATCAACCTCCGCGACAATTTGCGCCGCAACGATGCGAGCAGGACGCCCTTGGAATTCATCTACGAGGCTGCGGATTGCAGGATGTTTTATACAGCTGCGATGATTGGAGATGTTACTAATGTTTGGAAGGGGGTGGCTGATCGTATGTTTAGTAGTGGTGGCACTAGAGCGCAGTGTGTGAAGGGGAGTGAGGGGGATCCGTCAAGTGTTAGTGCAGGTGGGCAGGCGAAGGCTGGCAGTGTGCCGCCGACTCCGCCGCAGGGTGCAGAGGTGTCTAAGGGTGCCGCAGAGGCGCTTGGGGTGGTTGGTAGAATGGGTTGGGGTGTTATTGGCTGTGCCATCGTTGGTATGTTGTTTGTTTGATTGATTGTGGGGGGAGGTTTGTGGATTTCTAATGATTCTACGATTTTGTTACATATTCTTTCTGTTTGGCTTTACGAAGTACATGCATGCTCGTAACATGGCTTTTGGCTTGGTTTGGGTGGGAGGGGCTTAATTATCTCATGAATCCGACGCTCTGCGTAATTGTGATTGCGTGCTAGCTTTACATACGCTATAGTATCAAAAAACACTTCATAAATAACCACATAAAGCTCTAGTACATTTTCTGATATCTCAAGTACCCAAGTACGGAGTATTATCTAAAGCAATGTACCAAGTAACTGAGCTATTAGTTAGTTAGAGTATATTACTATACTGAGTGACTGAGTACGCTAAAACGATCAATACTACTACGAGCATTATAGGTCGGGATCATAACTAACCAAATCAATACTAAAATAGTTGAAGCCGACTACGTGTTCCATCTATGTATAGTTATGTATCTCGGAATGAATTAAACCCACCCTCGCATTCAGCCCTACATACGGAGTGCGTTGCGTTACTCTAGTGACGAAAACAGTGAGGTCGGATTGTGTTTATAGTTCTATAGATTAATGCGAGATTGCAAGGGCAATATTCCCGATAATTATTGAGACAAGCACGTATGATTTAGGATTCTATTTCGGGAGTCGCATAAACTCAATTCGGCATGACAGAGGTAAACATTGGTGTCTCGGCTGGTTGCCACGCCTGGATATTGTACCTCGTCGACACGTTACCGGTGCTGCTATGATGTTAATAGCGGCTTGTTCACGAGTGCAAAGATTAAGGATAGTCATCAATTTCAGTTACTTGTTGCCAATTCATTCATCTCGTGATGGAGAGGACCGTTGGTGCTACAAGCTGTAATCCCAGCGATAATATGTGGCACGCATCAGTGGAAACCCCAGCTGATTAGACAAGTCGTACTTGCTTTCGGATATTCCAACTTGGTTTAGACACTCTTCTCCTGATTCAGGCTCATAGATCTGATAGCCTGGGCAGATGCAAGCGTTTATCAATCTATATTGAAAACCCTCCTAACTAGAGGTTAGTCTGTGGCTTTTCAATGGCATGGTGCTAGAAAGAGTCGTATGTGTTGCCATTTTCATCGAGCCTCAATGCCCAACGTGCAATCGAAATGCCAACCCCCGCCCCTACACAACCCATGGTGACCCCTAGTCAAAATGCCATCTTCGTAGTCTAATTCGCTGTCCTCGAATCTGGGATGGGAAAGAAGAACACGCAAAATAGGCTATCTAAGCATCGGGGTAAGGAAACCTGGTATCTAGCATTAGGTCATGATCACGCACAGATAGATTTGAATATACTCACTGCTTGCGCCCATTTTATCCACTCCCGTTGAGTCAGAGTGTCTCTACCTTCTAGCATGCTCTCCGCTGCAACACCATGGTCCTTTCTCATCGCATTGCAGAGATCAGCCAGCGGTCGCAACGTCGTAACTTCAACTCTTAGATCCTCTCGTGAAAGCAACTCAGTAGAACCCGCAAAAATGCGGTCTACCATGGGCAACAAACCATCAATATTCACCCTCGGCAACAAACTCGGGTTCTTGGGGAATGGATATGGTATTCGACACAGTACATCCAGTACGTCGTCTTTAGTCGGGACCCCCGTACGCATCTCTGGCCACGCGAGCACCGAGAAGAGGAATTCCATCTTTGCGGTGACACTGCGGGGTCGGATTGTGGGTGAACCAGATAGACCTGCCGATTGCGCGAACATTGCGTTCGTAGAAGATGTCAGGAGGGCGAAGGCACGAAGCAAAGAGGGCTTAGTCAGGGGGACAGAGGTAGGGAAAGGAAAGCTGGCATGGGCGTAGATAAGGAGGTCTAGAGTAGGTAATGCAGACTGAATGGTGGTGGAATCGAGGAGAGGGTGGGATTTAAGGAGATGGGCATGAACGTGTTCGATGGAGAGTTCGCCGGTTTCGGAGGCGGGGAAGGAGGATAGTAAGGAGTCGAGGAATTGGAGCTTTTCAGGCGAATAGGCGGATGATTGGCCGTCAGGGGCGCCGGATCTCATGAGAGTGGTGAACAAATCGCGAATATCATCTAGGTGCTAAGGTCAGATCAGAAGCATTTGGGCAGTGGTAAATTACCTGCTGTTGCTGTCTGATACCACTGGCTAAAAGACGATTTTGGGGCGCGAGAGATACCCAGACGGGCAGCTAGGCGGTGCATAATGAAGGAGATTTGGAAGTAAAGACACTGGTGAGATGTTGAATCGAAGCCACCTACGGTCTGGTGATTCGATCAGATGTCGAAGCAATGGCGATGAAACCGTTTTTGTCTTGATGTTGAATTAGTGTAGTAATAACGGGTTATTACATTGACAAGGGATCTCACGCGGGGATTTAAAGATGAACGTTGTAGTCGGTATATTTGCAAGGCGTAAGGCACAGGTCTGCCACCTGGGTGCCTGGCGTGCCTGGGTAAGAGGCCGAGTCAGCGACTAGTCTGTAAGTGGACTAGTGTGTAGTCCAGAACGCAAAGAGTGAAGCTTCCGAGTAATACGTGTTGTATCAATCTCCGATATGCAGTGGCACAATAGATGGTGCCAAGTACTTCGTATGCATACTCCGTAGATTCTTACACGATGACACAATAACGGATTGGGGTCCTTTGGTTTAATATTCTCGCGCGAGAAGCTTAGCTCTGCGGAGTCCGCTAGTCACGTGCTGTATTCTGGCCTCCAAAGAAGACTATAGTTACCCCAAGGGGTATGATACAGACATACCCTTGCAACTCGTAAACCCTCAAGTGAACTAGAAGTATCTATGTCTCGTGCGAAATGCTCGGTAGTCGGACGATATCGTACGTGAACGAATTTTCCGATTTCCGATGCAGGTACAACTGCATGCAGGCACTTTTAGGGCGCAATAAGAGGCTTAAAAGGCCATGGTATCTCTTCTCCAAGACATGAGAAACATTGTGGGGTATCTTTCGTTTTATAGTCAATCCTTTCTTCTATTACGTTCAATCAGTCATTCATTTGATCCGTTGTGCTTTACTCGTCACACGTTTTGATTCTATATTTTTGCACATCAGAAAACTCTCACTGAACCCATCTGGTGCTTATCAACTACCACTATTATCACAATGAAGGTCGGGACTCTCGTAGTCCTCTTGGTGGGCACGCTCTTCAGCTTGAGCGATGCTCTTGCGCTACCACAAGCTCAGTAAGTCGTTGTAGCCCGGAAGTTATTGGATTATATCATCTAACTATTAGAAAGTCACTTGGATGTGCAAAGATTCGAAGACAGGGCTGTCTACGGTGCTGAGGGCCTCGAACTGGGAGGTTTCGAGGCAGAAAAGCGTAATGGGATAGAGAAGAGGGAACCCAAGAAGCAGACGAAGGCTCCGAAACCCACTTCTACAAAGGCACCTGCTGCTCCGACTACGAATACCTCGAAGGCTGTTGTTAGTTCGACTGCAAAGGATTCAAAGACTTCTGCTAGCTCGACAGCGAAGAGTTCGAAGACGTCTGTTAGTAGTTCGGCTGTCAATACACCAGCCCCCTCGAAGGCTTCCTCTTCTGCTTCAGCCACGAAAAGCTCAGCCGTGAAGAGCTCGGCTACCTCCGCCGCTGCTTCGGCGACAAAGAGCTCAGTCTCTTCAAAGATTTCTGGTAGCTCTGCCACAAAGAGCTCAGTCTCTTCAGGTATTCCTACTAGCTCTGTCATCAAGAGCTCGGCCTCCTCGGTTGCTATCACTTCAGCCTCAAAGGGCTCTAGCATTTCGGGTACTTCTACTGGCTCTGTCACCAAGAGCTCGGCCTCCTCGGTTGCTACCACTTCGGCCTCAAAGAGCTCTAGCACTTCCTCCGCCTCAGCGTGTAGCTACACCCCCAAAGCGACGGGCAAAGACGGCAAGAAACTGAATGCTCGAATCGAACAGGATCCCTGCCGTACCGATGAAGACAACAACAAGATCATGATCGAGAACTACAAGCTCGCACAAGCCGCCGCAACAAAGAAGAAGCAAACACTAAAAGCCAACAACCTGTATCTTTTCCTCCTAAAGCAAGGACCAACCTTGGGTCAAAAGCATCATGTCGTCCTTGTGGGTAAAGTCATGCCCGTGAACGGTCAGCTTGGCATGGAAGCCACCGTTCAGCAGCTGGGGCTTCCTCAGCAAGTGGTCAACGGACAAGCAGAATACATTAGGCACCCAAACGCCAAGTTTTTCTGCGGAGGCAGGAATGGAGCTACGTGTGGAACGGGTGAATACAGGAGAGTAGAGTGCTCGAAGCTCAAGGGCAAGTACAGTCTGGTTGGCCACGCAGGTCTTGAATTTGCAGACCCCGAACATTTCATTCAAAAGGGTAAGTTTTATCGTTCCTTCATCCCGATTTACGCGCTCGTTGCTCATGTTTCATCACTCTAGGCCATGACGTCTTCTTGGCTGCAAAGCCCTACAACATCCTGACTTGGAACTGCCAAATCTACGCCAAACGATTGATTAACGTCACTATACTGAAGGATAAGGAGGTCATCGAGCTCTCGCCAAGCCAGGCGCAGCCCAGTAGACCATTGAACGAGGAATCGTCTGATTGGGATAGCGACGGTGATCAAGTGTACAACCCAATGGGTGGATTCGTGGTGCTCGCCGATGCATTGCCAGTTAACCCGGAAGGTAGACCTGTGATTGAGTAGATACCTTTAGATTCAATGGGTGATTTGGAGTATCAGAAGTTTCTAAAAATTTTAGGAATCTTAGATTGAAGCTTACGTATAGCAAGAGTGGGGGTATTCTTCCAAGGGGGTTTGCTTTATGAGATAGATAAAGTTGGGGTGGCATTCTGTAATTTTGTGGGTTTTTAGCCCATTTGAAATCTCACTTCAATTTTCTCTTCTCCCAAGCACTTCTACGTTCCCAAAAGATCTAATGTTCTCGGGAAGGCGTTTCCTTCTTCCCAATCGTCTACTCAGTGACCTCTTTCACCACAACATGAGTGACACGAATGAAAGACCCATCCCACATACATGCTTGCCACAAGCCAACAAAAAGCAATACATAGCACCAGGCAAATGCCATCCATCAACTACGATCCCCCCCGCTACAATAGAAGCACCCCATCCCCAGCCTAAATAGCCCCACAATCATTCCCTTCAGTTCTCCACCCTCCCTCCCTACGCATAGACACTAAGAGTAATCACTCCACTAATTCCTCAAACCCTTATCCACGTACATGTACGTACATGTAACATATTATATATATATTTATAGACAACCGGGTCCGCTCGTGTAATTATCGTATGTAAATACATATATAATGCATGCATATACTCTGCAGTATGAAGTAAGAATGGTGGAGTGCAAGACCGCACATATACTCGCCCACCCAGCTACGGGTCAGCGAGAAAAAACCCACGCATTACCATGCATGTATAAACGGGTACGTACGGTTTCACGATATACAAGGATGGAGCGAGGGCGACCTCAACATGTAGAGAAATCCCAACGCTCCCCCATAGATTGTGGAGCCAGTAGGGTAGCATGTGGGTAGGAGGTTACATGTAGATGATTGAGACTGCTGGGATGATCCTTTTAAGGTTGGAACTGAATACATGACTTGATGACGTATGTGTGTAGAAGGGATACAATGAAATTTTCCAGGCATGCATTTCTGACACCGGGTTGAGTTGCGCCGTTGAGCGGGTTTAGATACCTGACGCGGATATGTTGGGCTGAGTGACACGGGTGCTGGTGCTGGTCGCTGGGTGCCAGATGCTGGCTACTAGGTGCCGGAATCCGGGGACCTAACTACTTTGCGGCGCCCGGTACTCCAAGTGCCCGAGAATGAGGACGATGCTGGTTGAGGCGGGTTAAGTGGTGGTGGAGATGTGAGAAGGTGACGCTGTTGGGAATATGTGAGCAGTTGGGTTCTGTAGAAGTTATGAGTTGAGAGAGAGTAATTTTTACTTTCGCTGCTGAGCGTTTCGTAACCCTAAGTGGAGGAAGGGGTCTCGGTAGTTGTGTTACATTGGTACAGGTTATTGTTGATGGTGATGATGTGTTTTGCTATATGTATGTACTCCGTGTGTACGGACTAACTGTTCTCCCATGCAAGGCAGGAGTCATAAGAGAGGAAACTGGATTTAATCGCATACATAGTGTTCTCCCTCTTTCAGGTCAAAACACGCCAAAAGGATGATTATCATTCTTAAGAATCATACAGTACAAATGTTTAAATCTTTGACGCGAGGTTCAACATTCCAACTGATAGGAAGCACGAACGAAGCAAAAATAGTGAATGATGAAAGGATTCGTTAATGCATATTTCCATCAACGCATCTACATTCGGAAGCGCCATTTCGAAATGAAGAATACGCACGTATTCCTCATGCCTTCACCTACGGTGCAGACCGAGGAACAACGTAGACAGATGAGCTACTCGCTCACCAAACGCTGACCTAAGACACATACACACACCCCCATACAGCCATCCCATTAGATATCCTTCTCCAAGCGCACCGTCATCCCCGTGACAGCAATCTGCTTTCTACTCGCATGTTTCGCCAGCCGTTCTGTTCGCTCCCTAGTCTTCTTCGCAGCCTCTTCCTGCACCTCAACCAGCTTCTCCAAGCTCTTGCTTATTGCCTCCGTACTATTTGAATCGCCGGTAAGTATTTGAAAGTCCCTCTTGATGGCAACAGCAAGCTGATTTTCCATAGCGTGCATGGCCTTCACACGCACTTGTTCGATATCCTTGCTAAGTTTACGTTCCGATTCGATGCGTGCTTTTTTGGCCGACGCCTCTCGTTCGGCGGCGTTGGCTTCGTTGGCTTTACGCTTCGCAGCGATCAGGGTCTCGCGTCGTTGTTTTGCTGCGAGGAAAGTCGCCGAGTGACCGAGAGCCCGACCTTCTTTTGCAACTATACGTTCACTGTTTACCGGTGGCGCGGTGAAGAAGAGTACGCGGCCTTGGTCATCTCGGTGAAATTGTGCGCGGATATCTGCAGGTATAGACGCATTGGCGTGATCGGCCAACGTGTAGACCTCTACAGGCTGCGGTGCTTTGTAGCCTACCGGTGCTTGGTGAACTACAGGCGGTTGCTGGTACTGTGGCGCCATGCGCGGCGTCGTGAATTGCGCCACAGGAGCCTGTGGTTGAGGTGTAGCAAATGGTAGGTGTGGAGTGATTGCCTGATAGCCTGGCGCTTGAGCGACTGGTTGGTGCGATACATGAGGAGCAGGGGACTGTGAGTGAGCATGGTACTGCGGCTGATGCGAGTGATGGGTTGGGGTATACGCTGCCTGCACGTGATGAGGTTGGGGTGTCGGCGCTGGCATGGGTGAAGCCGAAGGTGCCTGGGCAAGTGGATAGCTGTTTTGTATGTTGTTGGTGTAGCCGTTTGGCTGAGGAGTAGGAATAACCGGAGTAGCCATTATTGGCGCAGGAGGTGGAGGAGGTGGAGGCGAGGGCGTTGGCTCAGGCGGTGGAGAGTCCTAGACAGCACGTTAAATTTACTCGACACGAGGTGCGCATAAAGGAACAGACCACACAACTTACCTTGGGATCGCGCGGCCGACGATGTACGGCTCCAATTTTCGGCGGCGCGTTTTCAGCTCCCCATTCCGGTTTTGGCAAATCGTCATCTTCCTTCTGCTCGTCCTTGAGCAAGTATGCGATGGGACTTGGGATCTTCTTAAGCTTTTTGGAAGTATCGAAGAGGTCCATCACGTAGTCCTTGTCGCGAACCTCGTCGGGTAAACAGCTAGCCCACGTCTTAATTTTGTTTAGTTTGTGATTTTCTTCGTTGTAACGCGCCTCGCAGACGTATATATCCTTGTCACGAGGAAAGTCGCGTGGCCGACCTTTGTTGTAGCGTGTGACGAACATGACGAAACAGCGGTCCACCACTTCGTCGATGGGATGGTCGCGATATTGGCCCGTCTTGACGACTTCGTTCTCAAGGAAATGCCGGTCAAATCGATGGACGGTCTGCTCTGGTCGATAGTACCAGCAGGCATTGACCCATTTGCTTCCTTCAGCGTCCTGCCAAGTTCGATAGATCTGCGCAACGATGGGCTTGGTGAGGTCGTTGGCGTTCTGAATATGTACCCAGTCGCCCACTTTCCAAAGCTCGCCGTTATGGAGGATACCGTTCGGCATGGGGATACGACCCTCTTCCATGACGAATTCTGAGTCGTCTTTCTCCTTCTCTGCCTGGGCGGTTTTGCGTGCCTCCTTCTGCAAAAGAACGGCATCCTTGTATATCTGGCTGTCTTCCTCGTTGTATTGTTTCGCGTTCTCGAACATGAGTTCTACATCCACCATGAAGTGATCAACCGAATTATATTTTTTCCGCTTCAGTTTGCGCTTCAGCACGTCCATTGCCATAGGGCTTTTGATTTCGGCGTGGTATTCGGGCATGACGGCTTTGTCAGGTACGCGCTCGAATGCGCCAACCATGAGCTTGTTGGCGTCGTTGCGAGGTTTCCTGATTGCTTTCATGATGGCCTTTATCCTGGCCTCCATGGGGGTGTCAACGCGCGGCGGCCGTCCTCGCTTCTTCCTCGAATCCGGGTCGTCTTTGGCATCATCTTTACGCGGCTCACGCTTCGCAGCAGAGGCATTTGCGCGAGGGCCACGCCGTTTTCTACGCTTGCCATCGTCGTCGTCATCGTCGTCAGCTTCATCCTCGAGCTCTTCTTCTGCATCGTCGTCTTCGTCGTCGTCGTCCTCTTCCTCCTCGTCCTCCGGTAACAACGGGTCCTGCTCGGGGATCTCGCCCAGGTAGGGCAGAGTCGCAACCTCTTCCGTGATCAGCTTTGCATCCACCAGCTTCCGCAGTTCCACCTCGAGTGCCTTCTTCACGTCGAGCGCATCCACATATGCCTGGGAATCCTGTCTGTTGTAGACCTGTGCGTTGTGTGGGATGAGGGCGAAGTCGCGTACGAATTCGGAGAAGGACTTGTAGTCTTTCGAGGCCACCTTTCGCTTGATCTCACTCAGGGCCATAGGCTCCTTGATGACTTCGTAATAGTCGGGCAGAGCTCGCTTGTTGACCTTGCGTTGGAACAACTTTGTGGGGTCGTAGCCACTGTCGCGAACACCATTATTAGCGCCTGCAACCAACCCATGCCAATGCACAACACTCACTCTTCGGTCCGGAACGCATACATGCTTGCCAACACTGTCGCCATGGCCGTCCATTCTGCCTCAGTGACTGCGGACGGCGCGCCGTCGGTGCCAGGGTCGGCCTTTTCTGTTGTTGGCAAAGGCGTTGCGCTCGCAGCGCGTCCGGTCGCCATGGCGAAACCTGTTCGACTATCTGGAGATCAATGGCTTCGTTTTGGATGTGCGGGGATCGATGCCTTCGCCAACGTTGGGGGTGCGATTAAGGAAAGGAAATGGAAATGCGCGTCGCAAGGGAACCGAACGTGCAATGTAATTAGTAGAGCTATCCTATCCTGTCACCCTCCCAATGTGGTCTGTGCTTGTGTGAGCTTCTGCTTACATACGATATGGGTCCACCAAAGTCGCGTCCGTCATCCGTCAATTGTAACGTGACAGCCACCAGCCTCTTCGCTATCTGGGCCCTTCTACAGAAACATGTCTCAATTAGTTGAGTCGACCAGTGTTTTGTATCGTTTCTATCGTAGGGAAAAAGACACTTGCATCATCTTGAAAGATCAAAATATTTTCTTTCCACAAATTCATTGAGAATAGTTCTCCTGTTACGGAGTACCTAGTACCTAATTGATTAGGACCAAACCAGACCAGACCCTCCGCAAAGAAACCACCTGTGCCTCAGATCACCGTCCCATTGGAAGTCCTTTCCTTGTCGCACAAATTTTCAGGGAGTCACGTATCCAGGCATTGGCAATGCTTTACCAAACCTGATTTTGCGAAAGTATCGCAAGAAACCAGTCCCAGCACCGCAGCAAGCCTAGATGTACCACATGGTGTCCTTGAGGCCCATGGAATTATTGAGGGCCTGGAGGGGAGCCGCCTCAGCCTCACGGCTCGAGCTGCCCGTAGAGGACTTCTTGTCGACACCCTTGGCCTCCTTCTTGCCCGACGACACGGGGCTGTCGCTTATGTGGGCACGAGAGCGATCGGCCGCCAAGTGCGCGTAATATACGGCGGGGTGAAGGGAAACCGGTGTCGTACTACGGATGTACTGGTACGAATGCTCGAAGATGAAATGCTGGAGTTCGGTCGACTGCCATTTGCCTTCGTTGAGGATACACTGGTAATGGATAGGGCGTGCCGTACCCTTGATAGCCACATGCGAGCAGAGATAAAAATCAAACTCGAAGGGATGCGTACACCCGGATTCAACAAGTGTGCCAGGGAGGGGATTAGAATTACGGTCACCCTTCTCAGGGAAAAACCGGATGTGGTGGCGCTTCCCGGCAATGACGACCGTGAACAAGGGAAGCTCTTTGCAGCCAAGGCGCTTGAAGACCTCCTTCATGTCGTTGACTTCCTCGTCCAAAACTTGAGCATACTGTCCCTCAGACACACCATCGCGAATGTATAGAACCCGCTTCGGGGGGTGGCCACGTCCCAAGCGCTGCATCCAATTCCTCGCCATGGGGCCGAAGTGACCGTGAATATTGGCCGTAGTGACCATCTCAACACGGTTGCCATTGGTCTGGACATCGGCCCAGTATCGGGTGAAATGAACGTCGGAAGATACAGTGATGGCTGCGAATGAGGCAGCATCGGCAGCAGCTGACCCAGGAGCAGGGTGAGAGACATCGGCGCCAACAATCATGGTAGGTGTAGAGGCAGCTGTTGGATTAATCTTGGGAATGATGGCAGACCTCGCAACTGATGTAGCACCACCCATCTTTGCGTTGACCTTCATGCACACGTTCGAAATGTACTGAGGTGAAGCAGACATGACATGCTTTGCCTGAAGGACCTGAGACGCGACACCAAAGCGAATATCACAAGACTTCTTGATACGGCGATAGACCTCAATGTTTCGGTCGTTGACAACGAAGATCATGAAGTTTGGACGCGACTGGTAATGGTTGCCGCAATTGTTGAAGGCCTTCGCAACGAGCTCACCACCATCAGAGAGGTTGCCAAGACCCATCCAGGGCCGCTTGCCAAACTTCGGGTGGGTATCAAACTTGCCACCGTGAGCTTCGTAGATCTAAAACATCAGTGTTAGTAACCTTGATAAAGCAACTATGGCAGTGTAGCACCTACCCTAATAAACTCTTCAACAAACTTCTGTGTCTGCACCTGGCCAACAGCGTGAGGATGGGAGATAACGCAGACGCCCCAAGCACGAATGGGTCGATCGTTGGGAACGATGAACTTGCGTCCATCAAGGCGCCAACGGCCGGCAATAAGATCTTGGGGCTTAATTGTAACTTCGCGGCTGCCCTGGCCAAAATGGACGTTAGGGGAAGGCAGGATGCGGGCTTTAACCTTAGAGGGCGCGGTTGAAATCTTCAGACCATAGTGGTTGAGATAGGGGTCATTTGGCCAGTTGAGAAGACGGACACCTGCCATAATGGCAGACCAGCGCTGTTGAGGCAAGGTAACTGCAAATTTGATCATCTGAGAGGTCTGCTGATCGCTCAACTTGTTGTTGTACCGCTGGTTCTCATCAATACGTAGCCAGTCAACTGGAAGATAGACAGCGTTGCCACGAATCTTCTTTGTCATCTTGACGACAGGCATACCAGTACCAGGGGTCAGGTTGTATTTCTGACGGAAGTAGGTGGCTATCGAGATCTGCCTGCCTGGGTTGTCGCGATCAGGAAAGGTGGCTTCGTTGACATCCATGTTAACAAATTCGTCGATAGTCCACTGGGTCTCTTTCTTCTTGTCGTGATACGCAGTGACACTGACGCGCTTGAAGCGACGGAGATCCTTCTTCAAGTTAGAGTTCCGCCAATCTTCCTTGGCCTCACGATAGCGCTGTTTAAACTGAGCACCTGTGCATCCAAAGGCCATGCTAATGGCACGGGTGACCTCCTGGGCACGCCAGAAAGTACCATTAGCGACGTCGACGTTTACGGATAATGACTTCTCAAAACGGTCGTTGAGAACTGGACGAAGAGATGAAAATACTCCCTTGAACGCCTCAACACCGCCGCCGAGGTCGAAACGCTCATTCCCACGCTGGAAGAAAGATTTCTTGATCTGGGTGTAGTTCTTGGATGGAACCTCACGCATGACATGATCGAGGAAGTTGATGGTATCGATGCAGTCGGGGGACCAGAAGGACTGTCCATTCAAAAAAGCCTGCAGGTGGTTGAAATCGACTTCGCGAGTCCACCGGATAAAGACGGTATGCCGATTCTTGCCCTTCTTGTCCGGGCGGATCTGACGAGGTGCTTCGCCCTTGGCAATCAGAGTATCGTTCTCTTCCTGGTCGAGATCGACCTCAATACGCATCTCATTCCGACTAAGGCGGGCTCCGGACCTATGAACGGTTAGCAGCAGCGGTGGATACTGAAAGAGATCATATACCAAGCAAGTTTGTTGCCATCGTACACCCAATACTTGTCCCTGCCGATTACATCCTGTACGGCCTTTGAGTTCCATAGCTTCTTTACTAGGACACGCCGAGTGGAATCGGTACCATGGCCCCAAGCGACCTAATAAAAGTCAATGGTACGCACAGTAGGAGCGAGTGAAGAGAACTTACATCGTACTGATGGACCACATGGTCAGGTGCCTTGATGACATTGAATGTGTTCAAGATGACAGGAGCTTCCCTGCCATTCTGGTTGAATTTCGCCGGGCGCTGAGGAAGGGAGTCTGGGAGGGCTTTCTGTTGAGGTTTGTTAATATCGATGTCCAAATTGCGGAAATAATAGATATCCTGGGGCATGCGCTTGTATGCGTGAGGCATCGTGAGGCTGGAAGGTAGATGGAGTAGATATACAACAGTATAAGAGAAACGGCAGAAATAGGAAGGGTGGGGTAAATTTGCCAGAAAGAGTCAAAGAGAGGAAATCAGGAAAGCATAGGAAATCGGGCCTTTTGTAGACCATGAAAAAACATAAGGAGTAGCACCGGAGGCGTCATAGGCAGCGATTGCTGTCATGCAGTTTGCCATTCCGAGATGCATGACGAAAAGACAGGTGATGAACGGAGTACAAGGAAGCGTTTGTACTTACTCCGCGAGCAGCATACCAGCCACCTAGACCGAGAAATTCGGAGATGTTCTTGAGGTCGGTTGGCTTGGAGTATTCGATGGGAATACGATTTGCGGCCGCAGGATCGCGATTGCCGTCAAGACGGGGGATGGCCTTGTCTGAGGAGCGAACTGTCGGGTTGCGCGAGTTGGAAGAAGAGTCACTAGACGAGCTGGTGCCTCGATTCTTCTCGGCAACGGCACGCTTCTTCTGTGCGCCACTCATGTTGACTGTTTGCCCATGTCAGCATTAATCAAATCAAGTATGGTAGGCATATCTAGACTGCACAATGCATGAACTAGGGTATCGTTTGCTGTCATGCATAGGGAAATGAGGCGGCCGACAGCTTGGTTGGAGCGATCGCGGAGAGAGTGAGACGTACCTTCAGCTACAGTCTAGACAGTTGAGAGTGAGTGCAGACGGTGTTCCTAGTTCTGTGAGGGTGGTCAGCGGGAGGCTCCAAAAGACGACCGAGACATCTATGGGATTGCAGGTTGAAAGGAAGCTCGAAAGTAGGGTGAAAGGGAATATTCATGTAAGAGACGTACCAAACAGTAAAGGAGAGTGTGCTAATGTGTTGGGCTGGATCAAAAGCCCTAGGTGACGAGAATATGTTGTGGTGTTAGTGTTATGGAGAGGACGAAGAAGTTATGGATCAAAATAACGGTGACGTAGCTAATGGAACTTCTGCCGAAACGGCAGGAGCCCAAAAGCTCGGCGTTCAAAGCAAATGGGAAGGAACGGACATGAAATGTCGCAAGAGCGAAGGATGTTAGAATAGGAAGGAGGGGTACTTACTAGGCCGACGATGATGAAGAGAGACTTCTTCACCTAATGGCGATGAAGACCAGCAGCGGATACTGGTGTGCGGATGGTATCGGGGAGAGTGCGCTGGGCAGAAAGAAGGTGGTTTGTGAAGAAGTTGGGCTATGAGAGCTTTGTTGGCTTAATTTTTGAGAGGCTACGGGTTTGTTGTTGAGTGTGGTGTAGGAGAGACGGAGTAGGGTGTGAGAGGGCCTATATAGACAAGCCCAGAGGCGCTAGCAGACCCTTTGGCAATTGTGTGAGAGAGTCTGCACGAGACTCAAGCAATCAAAGTGAGAGCGGGAAGTCAAAGAAACCCACCGCATGTCCTTGCGGAAGGGTCTGCGAACTACCGAGTGATTGGCTCTCACCCACCCAAACTGAGAGCGGGAGAGGGAAGCGAACGGCAAAAGAGACAGCAAACCGACTAAGTAAGATCGAAATATGAGAGAGACATGAAGTCGTGATGTGGAGATGATATGGGAGTGGCAGTTGAAGGGATATCTGTGGTCGTTCAGTCCTACATATAACCAACCGTACTTCCATCCTAGTCTTGATTCTGTGAACATTTCCTTCATCGTACATCTCTAAGCAGTAGACATACCGATCACCGCCATTATCCACCAAGTATTAACTTCAAATCTCCCAGTACTAGATCCACCAAACAGTGGAACAGATCGGCCAGACCTACAATTCTCATCCATCGTTAATTCGCGTCCCATGGAAAGTGCGCGTTGGATGTATGTTTTCTGTTTAAGACCGCTATCTTTGTTTTTGAAACCTCTTACAAACATCACATAACAATTGATTCAGAGTTCGATCAAGTACACCTCCCTCTGTTTCGCATTTTCCCATTGATAAGTATTGATTGTCGCATGTTCTGGGTGGGTGGCAGTTTCTCAACAAAAGCGCGACGTCAAAACAAAACTTTGGTGCTAGCCATCCACAGTCTAGTGCATCATTATGCGTCGACCAGCCCTCCCGGTCGGTTTTAGCAGAACTCAGACCACGACTTCAACGTATTAGCTATAATTATACCAAAACTACCATTCTAAAGAATTCGATAGCCCCCTTCTAAGATATGATCTAGTCTAGCATTACGTCCTCACGACACAAGTGCATTACATTTTCGTGTGCAAATGTAGGCAATTATTAGAAAAGAATGATGGAGGTGATATACACTGTCAATTCCTATGTAATTACATGTCACTTTTCTGTCCGGCCCCTGCCGTCACACTTGAAAGAGGCAAATATGCCCAAGCTTTACCAGGGGAATGGCCTGTCAGGCAATGCCCAAAACCCAAACGCCTCGCTATACAAAAGCAATTACAAAGGACAGTTCGTAGTGTTTCCCAGCTAGAGTTCGATATGACGTCGTCTTTATGCGTCGGAATGATGAAAGCGCGACCTAGTCGTATAGCATGATGATGGTGAGATGGGTCAGAGCGGAGAAAAATGAAGCAGACGCAATTTTCATCCCATCTCTTTCATAGAGCCAGTCCGTGTTCATCCCTGCCACATCCTGCATCCCGTTTCCAAACATCTTTCAGAAGAGCTACAGTCGCATGACGGTGTTGTCCTCTGGAATAGTGATTTGTATTGCCGAGAGGGTAAGCCAAGGTACTTTGGTTTTGTTGGACTGCCTATTTCCGTGATCATGCGGTAAAACTCCTTCTTGAAGAAGGCCTAGTTGCGTGAGAACGTACTGCAAATTCCGAATAACGATCGCCTTTGACTGTGTGCAGGAAGCAGTCCTAGCGTCTGATGATTGTGTTATAGTCTATACACTCGGCCATCCACCAATAGCACCGGGGCCTTGCCCAGCGCCATACCTGGCCTGTATATTCTGCAGTTGCGTGTTGATATGTGCAGCCGGCGGTTGTTGTGTCACAGCAGTTTGCCCCCCAGGGAATGGCGCGGCTCCAAGTGCTTGCGGCGGCAACGGCAGTGTGATGTTCTGCAGCAAGTCAACCATGCGCTCTGGATTGAATCGCGTTGCATTGTAGGTGCTCGCGCTTGGTATGATGCCCAAGAGAAAATTGATCTCGCGAGGCCAACCTGCGGGTGCTGCGACAGGTGTGTTGGAGCCGACGCCGGCCATGTTGCTACGACGCGCGGCATCGAGACGACGGCCCGCTGCACCCTTGAGGGGTGACTCTCCTCGGGCAAATTTCCGGGGCTGCTGATCGACCGAATCGTCTTCGAGTGGTCGCTTAGGGGAGTTCGTTGCAGGTAGAAGATGTGCCATACGTGGAGAGTTTAGAGGGCCCGGAGAGTTAACCCGGATGTCTTGCAGCGGTTGCATCGGCATTGGTGGAGCGCCAGCAGCGAGACTTTCTTCGACTGTGGGCATCACGCTGCCAGCGGGCATGACAGGCCGCATCTGTGTTCGAGGAGAGATGATGGGCCGGATGCTTGTGGGGTCGAATGCAGAGCTCGAGAAGCGTGAGGAGAAGCGCAAGAGCTGCGGGTCCTCAGAGAAGAGTGACATCATCCGCTGCTCGAGCTTGGTGATCTGGGCAAGCTCGCCGAATTGTGATTCGTAATCATGGAAGAAAACGAAAAGCGGTTTTGCGCGATGTACATTCTCAGGCTTCTGTGTGAGGCGAGCAACGACTGTCTCGAAGACGGCACGAGCGTTGGTGGCATCATTGAGCTTGACTAGATGCTTGACATACTCCAATGCAAAATTCTCGTCATCGGGGAAGAGCTTCATCCCACGGTCAAAAATTTTGGTCGCTGCCGGGTCTTGATAACAATGGTGCTCAATGAGTGCGCTCGCGACATACGCATCGCTCAGCAACTTGCCTTTCTTGCGTGCTTCTGCGAAGATGCCACGGAAACCTCCAATAGCCGCATTGGGAGCTCCCTTGCCCTGCACCCGCCGCATTGCGCGCATCAGTGCAATCCAAGCATAAGACAACGTCTTCTTAAGAGTGTGAATCTCTGCATTAGCAGCATTCGAGATTCCTTTCAACTGGGCGTCGATCGCACTCTGCCTCTGCTGCTGGCGACGTGCAGCCTCCCTAGCCTCCTCTTCCTCATCATCGTCAGAGCCCTTGTCCGAGGTTCCACGTGCAGCATCTTCTGCCGCCTGCTGCGCGGCGAAGACTTCTTTAGCTCGTGCGGTAGTCTGCTCTTCGCGCTTCTTCGCCTTCGTGGTCAGATCGTACAAGGCATCGAGAACAGTGTTGAAGGGCGCGCGAACTGCCTTGCCTTTCGCAATCACGCCAGCTTCGCCGTCTTCGAAATCGGTGCGCGTCTCAACCTGGGCGGCCATGCGGAACGCTAGAAGGCAACTCTCAGGATTGGCTTTCGTGCCCTCATCGAGAAACTTGTCTCCATCGTCCTTCAGGTCATTCTGGTAGCACCAATCTGCTGCCTCGTACCACATCTCAGGCCAGAATCGGAGTGCCATTAGCGCGTTTTTGTAGATGTATAGTATGCGCTTGCTAAAGAGAGCGCGGTCATCTTCCTTGATCTCCAGAGGGTCGTCGTTTTTCTCGTATTCGATCCATGCCTTCCATGCCTGTACCTGTTTTGAAAAATCCTCCGCTCCATCAAAACCGGCAGCTGGGGGGAGTTTGGGGAGGGTTGTTCGGTTGATGTTCCGTAGATAGTTGCCTTGTAGAGCATTGATAGTGCTTCGTGCGGTTACGTAGAGCGCCGACTTGTCCTGGAGGTACTTGCGGCCCTGCAATATGATTAGCCAAGTCCAGCGATTTCAGTTGAACAGTGACATGCCGTAGTCTTGTTTAGGTTCAGCTCGAACCTGTCATAGTCCTTCCAAATCTCCATCGTCGCGGTAGTAGGAACAGCGATGGCACGCTGGTACACGGCTCGTAGCGTGTCCATTTTCTGCTTGTCCTGCCAACTAGTTCCACCCAGAATGCCCGGCTCAGACTTGAGCACCTCGATGTAATCAGTCCAGATGTTGCCAGCGTCAGGATCAATGCCAACGTTGTCCAGCACGAACTCGTATACCTGTATGATGACTTTGCGTGCTGTGCCCGTCTGGTCAGTCGTCAGGTTGTTTCGACGGCGGATGTAATTAATGTACGACGACCACAACGCAATGTACGGGGTGGTTTGGATGGAACGACCAAAGATCCTTTCAACTGCAGTGAAGTCATCGAGTTCCGTCTCCATGTTGACATACTCGACCCATTGCTCGCCCTGACCATGTCAGCGTAATCATTGGGTGTAATGGCGGGATACTTACGGCTGTCGGGAACACTTTGAAGAACTCATCGTACGTCGCTCGTGCTTCGGCGTACTTGTGCCGCTTGCGATACTCGTCGATGAGGCCCAGCCAGGCTTCAACATCACCGCGAGGATCCTCGGCGATGCGATCCTCGAAGATGCCAACCTTGTCTTGCGGGAGGCGGGACTTGGGGAGCGGCACGGAAACGGCAACGGGGGTGACAGGAGCTGCAGACTGGCGCGCAGAGGCGACGTTCATGTGAGCTGGCTTAGCATCAGGAACAGGCGTACTGCCGTTAGGGGCAGGAGCAAGCGCAGAAGCAGAAGCAGGAACAGAAGCAGAAGCAGAAGCAGAAGGAAGAGAGTCATGAACAGCGACTGGAGAAGGCACAAGACCGGAAACACCCTGATTCTGGATCTGAAAAGAGGGGACATTCTGTTGTTGTTGGTTTTGTGCATTACTTGGAGACAAGGTAGCAGAACGCTTGGGTGAATCTGAGACTCCAGACGCATTCAACAAAGCCGACCCCACCTTCGCACTTGCGACTGGCACCTCATCCTCATCGTCCTCGCTCTCATCCACGAACCCGCCCTTGGTGCGCGGCTGCTTTGCGGGCGTCGGCGCCGCAGAGGCTTCGGCGGGTTGGGGCTTCAAGGTACCCTCGACTGCGGACGGCTGCTGCTGCTGCGGCGGCGGCGACGGTGTGTTTGCAGCAGACTCTGGCATCAAAGCCGACTGTACTGATGGCGAGCGCACCGCTGCCGGCTCGGGGTCATACTCCTCTTCGTCCTCTTCGTCTGCGTCGGCGTCTGCATGCGCAGGTTGCTCTGGGTCATACGAGTAGTCGCCCGCGGGGTTGTATTCATCCAAGCCAGACATAGCTGCTACAATTAGGGAGAAAGGAAATAGGAGAGAAACCCGCAACCGATAGGGGGAGGGGGAGGGCAGTCGGGCGGCCGATGAAGGCGTTGTAGTTGTGTGCAGAGCTCAACCCTGTCGCGTGCAGGCAGAGGCTGCAGGGAATCAATGGGCAGGCTTGGCGGCGGGTGGAGATGGGGGGAGCTCCGGGAGAAGGCTTGCGCGGGCTTTTTATGCCTCGCGTGGGGAGCGCAGTCGTAGTTTGCGATGAAAAGTGTGAAGGAGAGGATCAATGGAATGGACGGATTGGAGCAATGCTTGCCTGTCTGTGCCTACCTACCGCGGGCTTGGCGGTGGCTGGAGCGTGGCCTCGAGTTGCAACGGCTAGAGAGATGTCATGTCTTTGAGCACACGCGACATTCACCCAAGAACCACCATTTACTTCTACTTTATGCCCTGTGGCGTTTGGGAGTCATTCTATACACTGACGCGACCCCTTCCGTACAGTCTTGGTCGCCATTAGCACGCACCGCGACCCTCGTTTCTCCCCAGGATTGGAATTGAGCTGCCGTCCGAACTGCCACGCTGCTCTGTCGCAAGTCGCAAGTTGCAGTCATGAACCCACACATTTCGCTGCCACGGCCGACGGGGGGCCCATCCAACTTTGGAGGGACTACTCCCTCGAGACGGAACGAAATTCGGATGCCGCGCTTTTTCAAGCGCCTGTTCAAGTTCCCGCAGATGGACTTTGAGATGGCCATCTGGGAAATGATGAGCCTTATAATAGCGCCCAAGAAGGTCTTCAGATCAATATATTACCATGTATGCCTTCTCACGCCGTATGTGCACAATTCTTTTGTGCTTGTCCTAACTGCTCGCAGAAACGTATGATAATCCCCCCACCAAGAACCTCTCCCCCACACCATCCACCGTCACACTGGACTCCTCCGAAGCCACACTGATACGTCGCAGAAACAACAAAGACATACCACCGCCCTGACCCTTCTTTCACTTACCTACTCTCTTTCTTCCAACTCCTCACATCCCTCGCCTGGGCTTTCGCCTACACCTCCAGCGTCTCATCCTTCTTCCGGATATCGCTGATCTTCATCTTCGTGCACTTTCTCCTCTTCTCCCTCGCAACTGCAACGCTTTTTTACTTCCTCATAAAGCACCTCCTCGGCCCTAACAGCAAGATAATTCCGGGCGGTCGAAGGCGCGGCTTATACGATCTCGGGGCGGACGTAGACGGGGAAGGGAAAGAGGAGCTGGAGTTTGGATATTGTTGGGATGTGAGCATACGCGCCTTTGTGCCTGTATGGCTGTTTCTATACGTCGTGCAGTTTTTGTGCATGCCGCTTGTTGGCACGGATCATTGGTAAGCACCCCATGCTCTACGCCGCCCACATGCTTTCAACATACCAACAATCGTGCTCCAGGGTATCTATCCTCCTTTCCAACACGCTATATCTCTTCGCCGCAAATTGGTACTTCATAACCACCTTCCTCGGCTACAACGCGCTCCCCTTCCTGCACCACACGGAGCTCCTCCTCGCCCCCATCGCTGTGACCACAATTCTTTGGTTCGCCAGCCTCTTCGGCCTCAATCTGAGCAAGCACATGGCGCCTGTGTTTCTTGCGGGTGCGAAGTTGAGGAAGAGTAGTTGAGAGTGAGATGAGTGCCAGAGTATCCGCTCAAGAAAGGTGAAAGAGGGTGCAATGGACGGAAATCTTGTATTTATATTTTGGGGGAGGTGGTAAGATGTCATTGGTATATGGCGTTTGTTTCGGCAGTGTTTAGCACGCATGGTGTTTGGGCGTTGGCTTCTGCTTTGGGTACAGTGAGTACAATTGTTGCATGGGTATACTATGGTAGCATTTTCAGCGGTTCGATCCAATGTACTAGGTTTCTTCTTGCCGTCGATATTTCACAGCTTTTGTTTAGCATTACTGCTGGCAAGAAATTCGGGACGTAGTGTTGGGTGATTATGTGGTGGCCGGTACAACACTGTTTGGGGAGTTGATGCCAAGCTATATACTCATGTATCTTAAATAGATATGTTCATCTCTACGCAACTATTCTCTGAAAAAACCTGTTCGTGCATTTACGCTGATGGCATCCACACATAATGCGATGTAAACGATTATTCTTTCCCGAATTGTGTCTACGTATTCCTTGACGCTGAGCCATAAGTTCTTATGTACATAAATAACAAATCTATCAGGCTTTAAGAGGCACCGCCCGAGTACTGACACTGAGCTGTACGCCCAACATCTACTGTTCCAGTGAATGAGTTGTGTCTTGTCGCGTATGAATGTTATACAAAGTTCTGGCTTTGCTGGTGTTTCGACTACGACTCGTACGTCTGCCGTCACTGCCTCTGCGAAAGATGGGATGTCAGTGTAGTTGTAATAGGTGATGGAAGAGTATATTGTCTTCATAGTGTACCTGAAGAAACGTTATAAAGCTCTTCTGCGAAATAGAACATGCCCACAAAGCTGTATGTCTTGTAACATTTCTACGAGCAGTGTGTCCCCGATTCTTTCCCTTCACCCAAGCTCATCAATCCTAATCATCCCAAGGCCAGTACTACGGCGAAGGATGGGACGACGCATGCTGTTGCGATTACTGGAAGATTTTACAGCTTTCCTAGAGGGATGAAACGAGGTTATCGATGTGGCTTCAAACGTCGCTGCTAATACCACGCTCCCAGTTCTTCCCCCTCGTGATAATGTTCTCAGTCCCTTAGCACCAGGCATCACAGCGAAGATCAAGACAAGAATAGCAGCATTCATATATCCAATGCTTCCGTAGTACGTTTGGTCTACGAATCTCTGCAAAAGAACAGGTAGTGATATAAAACCACACCTACATAGTACGATAAAGCTACAAGGACTCCACCGCACCTCTCCCCCTTCAATCAGTTCGCCCGCATCACCAGCACGACAACCACCAGAGCAAGAGACTCAGTATACATGTAGCAAGCAACCGAATAAGAACTTTACTCTCTTTCTTTTTTGAAGGAACTATACCGTAAACCCGCTACCTCCATGTTAATACATTATAAGTCTTCTTCCAGTCAACCCGCCACTGCTTCACTTGTCCGCCCTGCGATTACCGCCTTCCCTTCCCTACGAAAATCATACGAGATGATGTCACCCCGCACTCATACCGCTATCTATCTCTCTACCTAAGTACATAAACTGGCCATCTACAGGATTCCTTTGCCACTCCTTCATCTCACTACACCCACCTCCATCACCACCTCCAACACCGCCACCACCATGACATCGACCGAGCAAGACGACATGAAACGCGACTACGCCGAAATACGGCGTACGTTGATCCACTACACGATCCGAACCTGCGTCGAAATTTTCCTCGTTCTCGCCATAATCATCTGGGCCCACGTCATCCTCTTTCGCCGTGCTTTCACCCGGCGTGCTGAAATGGCCCGGGCAGAGGCCTTCCGCAAGGCGGTGTGTCACTCCTCCCCTTGCGAAGTGAAGCATATGCTGATTCCCCCTAGCATGCTGACGTTCCCGCAACCACCACCAGTGATACCATCACGACGTCCGCCGCCACCGCTCCCCAGTCGGCCGTTTCCACCGTTAGCACCGCTGCTGGCCGCCGTCGAGAGCAGGACTCGGAAGAGTTGATCGGTGCTCGGGCGTAAAACGAGTGTGTTTCCTGAGATTTTCTAGCGATGTGTTGCGAGCTGACACAGCAGGATGGCATAGAACGGGGGGTGGATTCTATATGTACATTACGCCGCTAGATAGGGGTTGATTTCAATCGATGGTCTCGTATCTTACAAAGTCCTCTTGTGCTCTTCCACAACATAACACTGCAACTTGTCCCCTTCTTGGAACTCAGCCCAGCCATCAAACGCAATGCCACACTCAGTATCTTTGCGCATCTCCTGCACGTCTTTCTTTTGGTTCTTGAGAGAGGAGATGATACCTGAAAACACGACCTCATCATTCCGCAACACCTTGACCTTGGCACCCTTCTCTACTACTCCATTCCGGACTTTCGACCCGGCAACACGCATCTTCTTCTTACCACCCACCCCAATCTCAAACACCGCAGCAACGTCCGCTTCGCCAGTAACCTTGTGTGTGATGCGCGGTGGAAGCCTTTCCTCCAGCAAGGCGGTCACAGTCTCCACGACGCGGTAGATGATGTTGCTGTCTAAAATGTTCACCCCCTTCTTCCCCGCCAGGGCAGAGATATCACTGGGAACCGGCGTGTTGAAGTTGATGATATGTCCTTTTGAATCAGAAGCGTGCTGAACATCGAATTTTGAGGGCGAGCCCACACCGTGACGCAGGATTCGGGTGCGGATCTCCGCGTTACCGAGACCGGAGATGGAGTCAACGACTGCTTCAACGGAGCCGGATACATCACCCTTGACGATGAAGGGAACGATTTGCGGTCCGCTTTCCTTCTCAACAGATGGCTCTTCAACGATCTCGCCGTTCGCAGCAGCCTCGGCAGCGGCAGCCTCAGCTTCGCGGCGCTCGGCTTCTAAACGACGGGATATGTTAATGGCTTCCATGTCTGCAGCCATTTGCTCGCGCTCGACCTTCTCCATACGTAGGTCCGCGACATGTTGACCCTGTTGTTCGTCGGCGGCTTGGAGTACTTCGTCGCCTGCTATGGGTTGTTCGCGCCAGCCGTCGACTTCAACGGGCATACCAGGGCCGACTTCGTCGACCACAGTGCCGTCTTGGTCGTGAAGACTACGCACACGGGCCCAGGTTGTGCCGGCCACGAGAATATCGCCGACGCGGACCGTGCCGTTACGGATAAGGACGGTAGCAGTTTTGCCGGACTTCTTCGTCATACCTTCGAGCACCCAGCCCTCAACATTGGCATGGGGATCGGCGCGATGATCCAGCATCTCAGAGAGGGTTAAAATGGCCTCTTGGAGCTCAGGAATTCCCTCGCCGGTCTTGCCACTGACGGGAATAGTCTGAACATCGCCGCCGAAGTCTTCAGCTTCAATACCATGGCGTCCCAAATCTAGCTTGACTGCTTCAGGGTCGGCTTGCGGCTTGTCGATCTTGTTGATGGCGACAATAATGGGTACCTGGGCAGCGTGCGCGTGCTTGATGGCTTCAATGGTCTGGGGCATGACGGAGTCATCGGCAGCGACGACCAGCACAACAATGTCCGTCACGTTGGCACCGCGAGCCCGCATAGTCTCAAAGGCCGAGTGGCCGGGCGTGTCGAGAAAGGTGATATTTTTGTCAGAGCCAATAGGTACGCTAAATGCACCGATGTGCTGTGTGATGCCACCGAATTCCGACGCAGCAACCGTCGAGGAGCGAATGTAATCGAGAATCGTGGTCTTTCCGTGGTCGACATGGCCCATGATGGTGACAACCGGTGGTCGTGCAGGCAGCTGGGCATACTCCTCGGGAGCCAAGGCAGGCGCTGCCTGTAGATCGCCGTTGTCTTCATCCGTCTGCATGATGGGCTCAAAGTTGTATTCTTGCGCGATAAGACCAGCATGCTCGGCGTTGAGAACGTGGCTATTTTGCACGTCTTCGAAACCAAGCTCCTCCAATTTGGTCACGAAGTCTTCAACGCGTAATCTGAGTAGCGACGCGAGGTTGGCGACGCTGATATACTCGGGGAGATAAATAGGCGTCGGGACAGACCTCTGTTCCCTCAGCATCCTCTTCCTATCCTTCCGCTCTCGCTTACGTTCCACCCTGGCCGCGGAATCATCATCATCCTCGTCTCGCATCACGCGGCGGGATCGTCGTTCGTAGTTTGTACGGTGGCGGCGCTGGGGGTCCTCAAAGCGACTGACGTTCTCACCTAGCGAGCTATCGTAGTCTGTTTGAAACTTGCTCCTCCTCCTGTCGCTATTTTCCGCGTTGCGCCGACTGCCCTCCTCCCCGGCATACGGCAGGGGTACTCTCTCGAAGCTGTCACCTCTGCTTCGAAAGAAATCATCCACGGATGTAGTTTCCTGACCTTTGTATTGCTCGGTATTCGGACTCTCCGCCTCTCGAACCTTAGGTTTCGACGGGCATTGCATGCTGAAATGGTCGTCCCGGCCGCAATGCATACATTTCGCCAGGGCTTTTGGGTTGTGTTGAAGGGGGGTGTATCGTGCTGGCGGTGGCTGTTGACCGGCTTGGTTTCCGCGCCTCCCCAGCAGTGCATCGAGCTGAGACTGGTCTAATCGTCTCCGGGGAGTCACTTCCTGGGGAGGTGAAGGCATCAAAACTGAATTGTTAGAGGGCTCTCGTTCGTTCCGGCGCCGCAAGCTCCCTGCACTGAACGCCGGCGTGTCTCTCACCGGCGGCCTGGCCTCCATACTGACTCGGAAACGAGCGCCTTCGATCGAGTTCTGGGGAGACCGGGCAGAATATCTGCTGTCGCTATCATTGTACCCCCGGGATTCAAGCCTGCGGAGGGGCAGCGCGGTTCTCTGGAGAGGAGGCTGTCTCTGAGCCTCTCTCGGTCGGTCATTGTATGACGGGGCGGCTGGTCGCGGCGTTGGGGGATGGTGTTTCGGCGCTTCCTTTGGCAACGAGGCTTGCAGCAGCTGTCGCATCCTCTCTGCCTGTGTCATCGGCCGCGATGTCGCTTCCGGCTGCTTGTAGACTTGCCCTTCGGAGGCATAATGTGGCGCTTTGCTGGAGGAATTAAGGTGCCTCCGTTGAGACGTACTCAAGTACGCAATTGGTACATTTGCACCAAGCTGACGCCCTGCACAAAAGATGCAAATGTTGCGCATGGCTGATGGCTGGTGGTGATTGATGCGTCGATGCTCCTGACGACAAAAATCCTGATGTAACTCATGCCGTAGGAGGCGCGCTTTTATTGGTTGGATTGCATCTATGGATGAATAAGCTACCGCGTCGCCCATGGCCGTGCTATCGTCTTTCTTCCAACACGAAGTACTACGTAGTATCTAACATGTCAAATAATGAGTTAATTGTCTTATTATACAACACTCTACCAAAACTATCAAAGGCAATTACAGTGTCAAGCGCTCTAGATAAGACATGCTTTTGCTAACTTGTCATAATTATTCTAAGACCATCTTTTCCCAATCTAATTAAGCTCAGCCGAATCGAACGCTGGGGCTCGTCCTAAGAGAAGGTAGTCTATAATCTTGATATTCGTCGCTCCTCTTACTCCCCAAATCCGATGTCCGTTACCCATCCTAGTGATCATCACACTGTTCTTGATCTCCCTCCTCACAGCCTGTGCATACTCCAATCCCGCTATTGGATCTACCTCGTTGTTCACTATCAAGATAGTAGCATTGGTCTTGATGTTCTGCTTCCTGGGTAGAAACTTGACTTTGGAAGGCCATCCGGCACAGTTCGCATTTGTCCACGACATAGCATTGTAGCCCTGAGTGAGCGGCCACGCGGTCTTGAGCCGGGCTTGGTTTGACTGGGCGGATTCGAGTGTTGTATAGCGATTCCAGTCGAGACAAAGGGTGGCGTGTTTGGCGGCAAGGACTTCTGCTTCCATCGCGCGAAATTTATATAGCAAATTGATGAATAAACTTGCGTCGTTGTGTTGTAAAATGTACTGTAAAGCCAATGCCAACGATGCCCACGATACAGTATCATAGCTTGACCCCGGTCGAGCAAGGTAGTCGATAGTCAACATCAGGATCTGGTCGGCATTGACACCTTTGGGACATTCAAGATAAGGACATTTCGGAGCCGGAATTCGATTGGCAGAGGCTTTTTTGAGGACAGAATACCAGATGTCACTACCACTTCTACCCTGGAAAGGCTCGAATAGGACAGTTGCCCGGTTGAGGAATTGATCAAGGGCGCGCTCGTAGGCTATGGTTGAAGTAGCAACGGTATCCCATTCGTTCAACGTATGCTGCAATACGCTATCGAGGACCATTGTGCGAATATTGTCGGGGAACATTTCTGCGTATGTGGTGCCGACAATTGTGCCATAACCGGAACCAACGTAGTTTAAAGGCTCATAGATACTTAGAGCCTTACGTACCGCTTCGAGGTCCTTTGCCGCGCTGTTTGGATTAGATACTCGAATTGAAATACAAAAGCGCGTCTGAGAGCAGATAGCATACCTGTACGTATCCATGTGATCGACCAAAGGTCCCGTGAGGTTCCTGCACGAATCCCCGAGTCTCTTGTTTCGATCCACCAACCTCTCAAAGTCTTCTTCGGTTGCCGGGAACACCAGTGGCTCAGCACGCACCTCTGCCATCATATTTTCATCACACCGGATTTTCTGACTCAAACCCACCCCTCTGGGATCTATGCCGATCAAATCGAAGTTCTCGATAACACGTCTACTCATCAACTTTGCACGTGACGCGATAAATGACGACATCGGCGTACCCGGGCCACCGATATTTATGATCAACGAGCCGACCTTGTAGGGTCCAGGATCCAAATGAATTATACTTGTAACCTTGACGACACCCAGGTTGAACTCTTCACTGTCAGGATCATCCCAATCGATAGGCACGGAAATTGTGCCACAGTATGTCCTCATCCCCATGATGACTGGAAGTAAGCAGGACGTCGACCAGCTGATACGTCGATCTTGCTCAATGCCGCGAGCCGATGCTTGAATAAAGAAAGAGGCACCAAAGAGGAACATAGAAACAAACGAGGTAATCGTAAGAAGGGCCATTGTAAGTCGGTAATGTTTTGTTGAAAAGCGTTGGAACGAGAGTAAGGAGAGGATATCTGAAGTTTGAGTGGCTTTTTGTAGTTGATGTAGTCAGGTTAAAAATACTCAACAATTTTGTAGGTTAACTGCGGTTCAACCTAACCAATGCAACCAGTCTGATACACATTCCTAAATGTTGACTGGCCACTGCTCGTTCCAGCGGGAAAATCTAATAAGCCAATCCATTACCGCTTATTGGAAGAGAACGAGCCAGCAGCAACATAATGGAGGGAAATCTGTGAGTAGTGAATTTTGTTTCGTACAAAACCTGTGGATGAGAAATTCGTAGTAACGCCATTGGTAGTTGGGATATGTTGCAACACTAAGGGCCCGAACCAAACTTCGAATTCTACGGTAGCACGGTAGGTAAGTAAAAGTAGCTTCTCGTAAGATGGGATTTCCTGTGATCTCTGGTTTTCGTGTGCGAGTATCTGAGACGCTGGAAATTGAGCAAAACTAGATAATAATGCAGCTTATCTCCAAGGGCAAAGGGAGACGGGGTTTAAAGATTGACATCCGCACGAGAACTGAGGGAGTCCAAACAAGTCTTAAGGAAGAGCCGCATATTACATTTCCATACCCTTTGCATCTGCACGTATAAGGGCATCGTATAATATGTAGGCACGTGGTAGGTAATAGCCAGAAACGAAGTGCCATCCAGATATTCATCTTAGCCTGCTTATTCATCACGAGCTACTTCGTCACGTGCTAGCAAGGCAACAAGATAAGCGTGACAAGGTACGCGCGCTCACGTGGCGATAAGATAAGCCCCAACATTCACTCCAAACTTTTCCTTGCGTCCAGAGCTTACCACGAATTGCCGAAATGGCAGCCAAAAGGACACCAGGGGGCGTAGAGAAGCGCAAGAGAAGGAAGAATAAGTCGCGTACTGTTGGTTAGTCGCTTTGCATAGTAGTCAAATTGATTTGAACGAGATTGGCTGATAGTCATTGGATAGTGGATGTTTCCTCGACGGAGAGCGAGAGCGAGAGTGATGATGCAACGGAACATAGCATCAACACCTCCAAAGTAGAGGAACAAGTACGTTTGTAAAATCATGTTTGATGTTGTAGGACAAGTAACTGGAGCTTTGCTGAGCAAAGAACAGCACATTCGAGCGTCCTCACCACCAGAACCCACCACTGCAACCAAAAAACCAAAGAAATCGAAACCTTCAAAAAAGTCCCTAAACGATGATCAAACCGAAAGCCCCATGCCCGACGCGGATTTCGCCCCAGCGCAACTCCCGCCATCTAAACCAGCGTCATCACCACCGGTGTCACGAGCCCCAGCAGAGGAAGCAGAAGCCTTCTCCTCCATCTATCTGCGGAAGGTAACAGCTGAACTTGGCGACGATCTCGACAAAGTTCGCGAGGCGAAGGACTTTAGGAGTAGTACTTTACCGATGCTGATACATGCGTTGAAGCAGGGTGGGAGCATGTATTCAGCGGAGGAGAAGAGGCGGGTTGTTAGTGTAGCGAAGGTGCAGGATTAATTGATAGTGTAGTCCGTGTGGATAGAGCTGGATGAAGGAGTGAAGAGGATTGGTTCAGCTCTGTCATGCATGTGTTAATTAGTGCTGGTTCCATCTGTATGATTGGCACACCATAGTACTGTAAATAGGCATGAGAGTGGCGTTGTAATCTACTTCTTTCGATGATAGATACGGTATGCGATCACGTAAATGGGGATCAGATATCTAGGGAGAGGGGGATAGATAAAGTGAATAATTGAGTGGGGTATATAAGTTGCAGAATCTCACTTTTCACCAGCCTCCTTGAGCAAATACTTCCGAAGCAATGATTCAGTGCTCCTTTCATCCCTGCGTTCCTTCGAGTCGGTCCAATGGCGGTAGAATTCCAATACTACCTCAACAGCAATGAGGGCAATGATGGCCCACTCTAGTCGCAGTCCATGCTTTTCGCTCAGCGTCTCTCGCAACACGCTTGCAATCTCCTGGGCGAAGCCGATCTTCTCATTCAACACCTTGATGCGGATGCCAACATCCAGAGCACGACCGACCTGATCGTAATACTCCTCCAGTCCCAGCTCATGCCGACTGTCCCAAAAAATGTCGGGTAGCGAGTCTGTGAGTTCGGAGTAGAGGTTGAGCTGGGCGCGGATGTTGAGTAGCTCACCAGTCTTTCGGAGGATGAAGGATCGGGTGAAGGGCATGCTTTTCCCTTTAAGAGAGATGCTCTCGCCCTTTGCAAGCATGATGGGGATCTGGCGGGTCGAATGTTGATACGAGCTGAGCAGGCTCTCCAGGACAGCGAGCTTAGTGGAGCGAGCAAGGCCGGATGAGAAGGCAATTTTGGCAAGGATAGTGTCGACTTCATGGCGCTGGTCGATGTTATCGGCTGCAGATTCCTTTGCTACATCGCTAGTATCGGCCTCGGCCTTCGTTCCTAGCACTATAGTGTCGCCAACGACTTCACTATCTTCTCTCGTGGGGTCCTCGAGGTAGTCCAGATCTTCCGTCTCCAGCATGTCGAGATGCGAGCCTTCGGCGGCTGGGAGCAACACACGACTGACGAGGTGTGTAACTTCGCGCTCGCGTACGTTCCATGCCACGACGGTTCCGGATGGGAAGATGAAAACATCGCCCTGTTGAAAATCTTTCACCTCTGAAGGTTTCTCGCTGATTTGAAGATGGACGACCTGCGGATACAAACCCGTGTTGAAGGGGTCAATGGCGTACCCCTGGGCTTTGACGAGGCGGATGGCCGAAGAGATGTTGTATGTTTCGGCGGCACAGTATGCCGTGACCGTCTTCGTATCAACATTGGGATCTACAAATCTCTTGTTGCCCCTTCCCTTGACAATGCGTCGGCTTCTCTGAGCCTCAACTGCCACCCTCCTCAGCGACGAGGTCTTGGTTGCAGCCTTCCTCACTCCCTTGCGGTCATTGGCACTCGTCTCAGTCGCGCTTTCATCGACGGTTTCTGTTTGCGAAGCCGCTTGGACGTCCTGCTTCTGTGTAAAGTCGACCTTTGCAAGTTTCTGGCATACTGCAGCAGTCGAAGAGAATGGCCGCGGATGCCATGTCAAATTCCTATTCGGCGTGACTGGGCGGGTGGTTCGGCAGGCTGCCCGTGATATGGGAGCAATGCTTCGAGCGAAGCTGTTCAAGGCATTCCTAGAAATAAGAAAAGTCATCGCCAGCCGCGCGCAACCGTTGTCATGATGTTATGCAGCAATTGTCGCATAGATTGGAGAAAAGGAAAAAGCGCATCGGCGGCACTCTAGGAGGATGCCGAGGTGCGAGCTTGGCAGGCGTCAGGACGTCTAGACGTCAGAGCACCCCCGAGCTCCGAGCCACACGTCAACGTACACAGTACGAAGTACTCCGTACACAATACACGATACACGTCTTGGAGCGTTGCCGGCACCCACTGCCCATGCCTCCAGTACAGTATGACGGCGGCACCAAATGATGACGAGCCCTCCGCGGCGGCGCCCGATGACTCCTACGTTGGGCGCATCGCGAGTAACGGCGGCCACGACGAGGAGGAAGATGACGATGAGGAAGAGGAAGAGGAAGACGCCGATTCGGAGGGTGAGGACGAGGAACCCAAGTTGAAGTATACCCGTTTGACGGGCAGCTTGGGACCGGTATATAGGAATGGCGACGCGACAAGCACCTTCCTGGTTGCGGGCGACAAAATGGTACGCCGTCACCCGCCATCCGTCTTCCGTCGCAAAGCATATGCTGAGTTTAGGTAGATTGTAGGCACCCACAATGGAAATATTGTAAGTCTACCCCCAAACTTCTGTCCTTTTGTCCTTCTAGGCTTCTTCTCTCTATGCGCGTTCTCTACTGTTACCACGCCCTTGGAGTCGCAATCTTCAATCGGCCTTTACGATAGGTGCTGACCCCAACAGCACGTTCTCACCGTTCCCGCTTTCCAGCCCCTCCGCAATTACAATGCACACCCATCTGCATCCGTCACGTCGTTGTCTGTGTCGCCTTTCCTGCCTCCGCTACCTGCACTCCAGACCAACTCCCCCAGCCGAAGCTCGGAGCTCCCCGAATCTTCATCAACCTCAGCTTCCCAGGCCCATGCGCCATCCGGACCTGCCTCAGCTCCCCGGGTGCCGCGCCAACCGCCCGTACCCGCAACACCTCAGAACCAGATATACATTGCGTCCTCATCGATAGACGGTCATGTCTGCGTATCGTCGTTGGTGGATCCCAAGGATGTAACGCTACGGAACTTTGCTCGCCCAGTCCAAGCTGTGGCGCTGTCGCCCGAGTACAAGTCTGACCGCCAATATCTTTCGGGAGGTCTGGCGGGAGAGCTTATTCTCACAACAGGCGGCCAGGCGGGTGTGCGGTCGAACGCGAACACCAGTCATGCGTCGCAGGCTGCTCAAGGATGGCTCGGCGCAATCGGTCTGGGAGGAAATTCCGGCAAAGACACCATTCTGCACTCGGGGGAAGGTACTATCACCAACATCAAATGGTCGCTTTCCGGGAAATTCGTTGCCTGGTCTAACGAGCATGGCATACGCATCATGCGAAGTAATGTGCATCTACTCAACGCAGACTCGGAATCAGCTTGGACGAGGATCGGCTTTATTGACAAGCCCAATCGCCGCATCTGGGAAGACATGGCTGGCGTCTGGAAAGCTCGGATAGAGTGGGTTGATGACGAAAGGCTGGAGTCAGACGACGATTCCATCCTTAGCCTCGGCGATAGGGAGAAAGCAGATGCTACGCTTCCTCATCATCGAGCGCATAAGCAGAAGTCACATAATGGGAGCCTCTCTAAAAACGGTAAAGTGGAAAAAATGGTGATTGGATGGGGAGATGCTGCGTGGGTCGTCCATGTCAACGAGAGTGGTGCTGGGGTCGGAAAAGACGTGGGGGAGAGATCGGTGGGCAGCGCTGAAATTATTCATTTGTATGGAGACCACTCTTTAAGGCATGCCGATGCTGACAGGACTACAGCCTTCGCTTCGATGATTGCATTGTTTCTGGCATTTCGCTTTATACCCCTTCCTTACTTCTTGTTCTTGCATATCGGACTCGCGACGATGACGACAATCCAATACCCCACGATGTTGAAACCACACCGCGTCGTGGGATGCATCGGAGGGCGAACGGACTCTCCCCTGAACTCAAACTGATCGATGCTGCTACCTCGGATGAGGTGGAAGTCGACTCCTTGACTGTGAGTAGGTTTGAGACTCTCTCTGCAGCCGACTACCATCTCAACACACTGTACGTACCACATCCGAAAATAATGACGCCAGCCCAAAGAGGTGCATTGGAGGCTATCGGTGGGGGAATCTGGGATGCTGGTCTTAGCGCAGCTCGCATCTTCAGCTCTGGCGCGAGTGTGGTGAGCGTGCCTAACAGTGCCGACTTGAAGACGCCCTCTGTGTCCTCTACAGGCGTTGGAAACTCTTCCGCAACGACACCTGGGAAACGATATCCTCCGGTCCATCCGAATGCCGCTGGACCGGGCCTCAAAGTCTTTGTTCAAAGCCCCTACGACTGCGTGCTAGCGATTAAGCGGGATCTCACGGACCACTTTAATTGGGAATTGGAGCACGAGAACTACAAGGATGTCTGGGGGCTTCTTGAGGACCATCCAGAGGTCATCACGTCCACATCACAGCTACTTTCGGACTCTTCACCCGCAAGTACACCGTCAAAGAAGCAAGGTAGCCTTCAGGAGTTCTTTGCCGATGAGAACGAATCGCAGGCGACCATATCTGCTGCACGAGCCAACAATAACTCTGCCGTAGAAAAAGAGAAACGGCGTATTGGCGATCTCTGGGTACAGCAGTTGGTCGGCGCCGGTGACTGGAAACAAGCCGGTAAAGTTGCCGGACGTGTGTTGGGTACCTCACAGAGATGGGAGCACTGGGTGTGGAAGTTTGCCCAGTCAGACCATTTCAACGAAATTGCGCCGCATGTCCCGAAAAAGCAAATGCAGCCTCCACTGCCCTCGATGGTCTATGAAGTAATTCTCGGCCACTACATCATACATGACCGGATACGATTCAAGCATTTACTCGAAGATTGGGACCCTGAGTTGTTCGATATCAACAGTGTCATTGAGGCGATCAAAAGCAAACTTTCGACCGGTGATGTGAGCGAGGATTCTGTAGAAGGCGATGTACAAGGTCGGGACTGGCGGATATTGCAAGACGCACTCGCGAAACTGTATCTGGCGAACGGTCACCAAAGGGAAGCATTACGATGCTACATCCGTCTTCAGAATGCCGACGCTGCAATGGGCCTCATTCGAGATTTTCATCTTGTGGAAGCGATCCGAGATGACATTCCTGGATTTGTCTTACTTCGCGTTTCTAAGGAGCAGATGGGCTCCGCTACGTTGGCTGAGCTTGAAGAGTCGTCATCCGAAGCTATCGGAGTATTGGTCGAGGAAGCATGCCGCGGTAACGTTCCAGCGCGCGATGTTGTGGCGCAACTTCAAGCCAAGGGCGACTCATTTCAGCCATTCCTTTTTTTCTACTTGCGGACCCTATGGAAGCCTGAAAGTCAGGAACGCAAGGGCAGGACAGCCAAGGAGCGCGTGAATGCCGATCGACTTGCCGCTGATGGCAAACATGTAGCAGAGGAGTTTGCCGATCTAATGGTGAAGCTATTCGCAGAGTATGATCGCGAGCTTCTGCTCAAATACCTGCGTGAGTCGCAGAGCTACGATCTGGGCAAGGCAACGGCGATATGTGACGAGAGGGAATACATTCCCGAGCTAGTGTCCGTCTCCATCCTTACACTCTACTCTGAACATTGCTAACATGTTATAGACATATCCTCTCCAAGACTGGACAAACAAAACGCGCCCTTTACCTGATCATTGAACGACTCTCTGATGTCAGCTTTGCCATCTCATTTGCCAAAGAACAGGACGACCCAGATTTATGGAATGACCTTTTGGAGTATTCTATGGACAAGCCACATTTCATTCGCGGGCTTCTCGAAGAAGTCGGCACCGCAATTGACCCCATACAGCTTGTCCGTCGCATCCCCGAAGGTCTCGAAATCGAAGGCCTAAGAGACGGGATCGGCCGCATGGTCCGTGAATATGAAATACAATACTCCATCTCTGAGGGTGTGGCTAGAGTACTTCGCGGTGAAGTGGCAACTGGTATGGACACGCTCCGCGCTGGGCAAAAGCGCGGCGTTAGATTTGACGTCATACCCTGTGATGACAAGGTCGAGAACAATGCTACTTCAGAGAGTTTGCCAGGAGCGTTAAAGGACGACAAGACCAGGAAAGAATACGACGTCCGCCCCAAACGCGTCGACGCCCCAACCGCCGCCAAAGTATTAAAAGACACGTCAACAACAGCAAACACCTCCACCAATACCGCCGCCTACCTCGACCCTCCACCCCTTCCCGCACCAGAAGGTGAAGAAGCACCTGCAGGCCACTGCATAGGCTGTCGCCGCGCTTTCGCCCTCCCCACCGTCGAGGAAGAAAGCATCACCGACGGACCCGTACCTTTATCTCGTGACACGCTTGTGGGCTTTGCCTGTGGGCATGTTTTTCATTTAAGCTGTCTACTACCGAAAACAAGCGCGAGTGCCAGTGTAGCAGCAACATTGCAGCAGAGACTCGCTAACGACGCGGCAGACAGTATTAGCGGGGAGAGGTGGAGTAGGAGTGTGGGCGCAAAAGTCGCGCATGCGCATGTCATTAAGAGTGCGGTTGGAAGAGGGTGTGTGGTTTGTCGAGAACGCGAGGAAATGGTCGGACAGGGTGAGAGTGACTGAGGAGGTATGTATATAGGGGCGATATTGGATATTAGCATACTTGGAAGCTGGCGTGGGTTGACGGTAGGAGGCTTTACGAATTCGATACTGGTGGTGGTACATATGCAAGTGTAACTCATTTGCTACGGGTTATTTTCCTTATTAAGAAGTAAGTCAGTAAGCAAATGTTTGCGATACTGACGAGGGTCAAAATAGTACTTCGTACTCCGTACAGTTACCCCCTGGCTCAGGTGGCTAGCGTCGAGTTCCACCCAATCCGTATGTGCACAGAGGATCATAGAAAGAGACATATACTACGTTTTTTACTTTTGGGGAGCACAACAGTGGGCTCTAACCAATCAACAAACGAAAGTTAGGATAATCCGCGCTGGTGACCCGAGGCAGGAGGCGTGGCAGTGTACTCCGTACGGAGTACATATAGGACGGAGTTCTAGTGACTCATAAAATGATGACTCAGCAATTGATACTCGACTTAGCCAGAATATATATGTGAGTGGCCGATCAATTTCTGACTCTCAAGAAATATTTCTAGACGAATCATATTTGCGGTCCAGGCACACATAAGCACTACACCTCGTCGCCAACTTTGCCACAACACCAACACAATACCAACCCACAACCAACATCTTCTCTCCCTCTCCCTCTCTCTCTCTATCTCGCAATGGCCACGCAAGCTTCCGAAGCCAGCAATTCCCCGCCAAACAACCCCGTCATGCCATCCAATCATTTCGTCCTCCTCACCCCCCGTCTCATAATCATTCCCACACCCCTCGCCATCAAATCCAAACCATACGTCTCCCTATATCAATCCCTACACGCCAACCAAGACTTCTGCACCATGGGTTTCGGCGAAGGCTTTACGGCCGTGCAATGGAGCGAGCAAGAAACCAAAGACAAGATCATGAGCTTCGATATTAGCCAGAGTTGGGCGGGACGCGGAATGGGAGACTTCGGAGTCGCATTGAGAATAGATGGTGAAAGTGCGACGCAGGATGTAGGGAGGAGTTTAAAAGGTTCGCCTGATACAGATGGAAAGGATCACGTGCGCATTGTAGAAAGCAAGGATGATGTTGCTACGTTTCTTGAATCAACTGAACGTATACCTTCCCCTCCTCCCCCTTTCTCTCCTTCGCCGTGGATTGGTTACGCTGGCGTCCGCGACTGCACTTACTCGATTCCTTCACGCACAGCTTCTGATCCTCCACTACCGCCCTTCCTCGAACGCGTCGAAGTCCGATATGGGGTGGCGCAGCCATTTTGGGGGAAAGGGTATGCGGCAGAGGCGGCGAGGGCGGTGATGTTGTGGGCGGAGAAGGAGAGGGGGGTGCGGAGGTTTTTGGCGGGGACGGAGGGTCCGAATATGAGGAGTGCGGGGGTGTTGGGGAAAATGGGGTTTGTGGAGTTGGTGGGGAGGGGGGAGGGGGAGGAAAAGGTGGGTGAACTATGGAAGGAAAAGGGATCAAGGGAATGGGAGAGGAGGGTTTTGGGTTGAGGATGGCGATGTGAGTGGGCGTGGGAATTGAGGGGGTCTTGGGGTGGGATCGATGGATGGTGTGTTGGGTTGTGGTGGAACTTGATGGAATGAATTCTTTCTAGGATGTTGATCGCTACGTGTACCCGAGAGGGATAATCGAAAGAAGGGAGTTTGATTGTTTTCTTGGTTCTTCAACAAGGAAAGTTGGTGTTGATCGCTCGCAGCCATTGACTCTACACATAGTCTGGGATTCTTTGGTGCCGAAATAGTGTATGAGCTATAAGAAAGAATTCGATCTATTCCGTCGCGTAAATCTATCCAAATATCGTACACCTTATAGAGACTCGGCCCCCTTCCAGTTCAAACTTCACCGATTACGTAAGTCCATCAGGCACCCAACAACACTTAGGGAAACCCACGCCCTTCTCCCTCCAAATACACCAACCCACCTTCAAATGCCTCCATTCTCAATGCCAACAGCTACTTCACCCCCATACCCAAAAATAGCCTTTGTATCCGGCCCTATCGATGCCACCGACGCATACTTTGCAAAACACTACATCCCACACCTCGACACGGCAGCTCATAATGGCGATTCCTTCGTCATGGGACCAGTACTAGGAGTTGATACGATGACATTGCATTATCTTCTTTCCCTTGAAAAATTCGATCCAAAGAGAATCACAGTCTATATGGCGCAATTCGAATATGCGAATTCGACCTGGAGGAGCGAGTTAGAAGCGCTGGGGATTAATGTTAAGCAGGTTGCTACAGGGGAATGGGAGACTACGACTAGGATGAGGGATGCGTGTATGACGGAAGAAAGTGAGTATGATATTTTGAGGTGTGTATAGTATTACTTTTCTCAGGGCGGGTTTTATGTGATCGGTTGGCCTGTGTGGCTTCGATCATTGTGTACTTCTTGCTGGTTGGATGGGCTTGAGGCGAAAGATAGGTTTTTACTGATGTGGGAGTGTAGGTATAGGACGGAAGACGAGGCGAAAGAGTTGTATGGGAGGGGTTGGTGGCCTAGGATTAGTAATACGGAGGTTAATGAGAGGAGGAGAAGAGGGGATTTGGGGCTGGAATATAGAGGTGGGTGGAAAGGAGAGGTTATTGGGGATGCTAAGGATGGAAGGGTATAAGTGGGTTGGTTTGAAATTTTGTCAATCAATGTATGATGTGTCTCTATATTGTCTTTGTTCTGTGCAAGTAGCATACAATGACGTAGTCTAACAAAACCTTAGGCTTTGATATTGATGACCACATAACCCAGACGAACCATTCCAGGGTAATTACAAGTTATAAAGTAGCTGAGCTATATATCCCATGAGTGACGAATTATTAGTCAATAATGTTGAAAGCACAGTCCTTTCGTTTGGTATGGGAAGTCCACAACGGACCACCCAAAATGTTCTATCTATCTCAGATATCCCAATACTGTAAATTTTATCATAACTTTAACAATATCAGGGCCAATCTTTCACCACAAAGTAATTCATTTGCGTGGTGCAAGTGTGAATCGAGCCAATTTTTCAACGCGTTGCATTGGCGGAGATGCAGTGTGATATCCCATATGGCGGCTGTGACGCGATTGGAGATGAATTCAATTCAACAGTTACAAGTTAGGAGATCTCAGGAAGCTCACGGCTATGTATTGAAGACATGGATCCAAGAAGAGCTGATCGATCCATCTAGGAGAATAAGGCTAGTAGCATCCTGTGAGAACTGAGGATCGGGGTAAAAGACTGTATTGATTGAGGAAAACTGCGGGCCTCTATAGGAGAGCAGGCGGCTGGCTTATATAGTTTCTATAGATGGTCGTGAATTTGGTAGTATCCTCATACAAAGTATGACTGAACAGTAAATAACCAAATAGGCAAGTAACTCAGGTTTCACTATGAGTTACCACATGATACACTGTAATCCACCGTGATACACGTAGCATATGCCAAGATTCACTAGTACCCACTAAGGATTTCACTGTGAATCACTGCGATTTGGTTCAGGGTCCACTGAGATACACTAAGACTCACAGTGAATCACTGTAGTTCGGTGGTATCACACGTGACCAACCACCGAGCTTTCAGTCTGACGCATCCACTCTACGCATGTTCAATTGTTTAGTGTCGAATGCATGCAAAAGATTACTGCACAAGCAACCAACATGTCTCTCTTGGATGTGCACCAACGTGGTACGCATGGCTTTGGCAACCACTTCCTGAAACGCGAAATTGGAGTTACAGCCGCAATGCTTCAATCATTCAATATTTCATAATTGATCATCTATGACAAAGTATGGGGAGAAAGGGCGGTGGCATATCAGATGTGAACCAGCAAATAATGCGTATGCTTATTCTACGGATATGATACGCGAAGCCTTTTTGCTAAAGTATTGAAATCTGTTGGTTGTAAAAGAGACTCGGCAACTAGCTTAGGGTAATTCCTTCCAATAGCTATTTTGACTAATGAACTTGTTTGCCAATAAACCAACCGCTATTACGATTGTATGGTAGCGCCTCTAAGGCTCTCGACTCCCCGTACCGAGTCGAACATATAAAAGCTCGCGCCCTGCGCACAGAATCCAGTTCACTTCTCAGCTAAACAATCATGGCGATACTTACCGTGGCAGCGGTGCTTGCTCTAACATTATACCTCATATTGCTTCTCAAGTCGAGATGTTCGCGCCCTTCATCGGGATCCAACCCACCACCGTGGCATCCATTTCTCGTGCCTGGTCTTGGCCATTCGCTGCAGCTGCTCACAGCTCCAATCCAGCTCATTAAGCCATTGAGGTACAAGTCCCATAAGCTATAGCACGCCCGCTCAATCCTCGTCATGTCACTACGCAGCAGGTACTAAAGCGTCTCGTAGGTTCCCATGTCGGCTTCGAATACCAACAATAAACCCATACATAGTTCCGGACCCCAAGGACATATGTATGGTATTCAAACAATCAAGTAAAATGAACCCAGGACCGCCCTTTACCTTCATTACAGAACATGTGTTTGGCATGCCCAAAAAAGCTGCCGAGTCCTTCACCCAAGACACCAGCGGCTACTCCACGGTACCACTGCCCGGCACGGAACATATCGAGCCTCGAAATCGCATATGCTTTCACAATCGCGAGCTCATTCTTTCCCTGTTCCAAAGCGCAAGCATGGCTCACCTGACTAGTACATTCCACGAGGTCCTTCTGAAGCGATTCGACAACCTGCCCATCGGTGAAGAGTGGTTGGAACTACCCGATATCTTCGACTTCCTGACGACCCACATCTCACCCGCGGCTATTGAAGCCTTTGTCGGACCTTCCCTGACCGAAGTCATAGACCCAGATTTTGTTCGCGATTTCTGGATGTTCGACTCGTGGGTGCCCAGCTTCGTGATGGGTACTCCTAGGTTCTGGGCATCTAAGGGCTACCGTTTGCGAGACAAGTTGCTGAATAGCGTGGTGAGGTGGCGGCATTATCTGTACCGAGCGGATCACAATGTCAGAAACCAATGCCCAAAGCCTATGGTAGAAAAGTTCAAGCTCTTAGATACTGACGGTTGGGACATGTCGGCGATCGCTGCCAGCGATCTGGGACTGATATGGGCGTACGTCTTCAAGTCTACATATATGAAAAACAGACAAGCTGACAACCAACCAGTTCAAACTCGAACACAATATCCGTCCTTTTCTGGCTCATTTTGGAAATATCTCGCTCGCCGCAGCTCCTGACTCTGATCAGACAAGAGTGTCAGACGGCACTTGCACTTGGCCTCGACATCCACAAAGGCCCAAGTTTCGACATCAAATCACTTTGCAGCCAACCCTACCTGCAAGCGAGCTTCGCGGAGGTTCTTCGCCAACGAAATCATATTTACGTTACTCGACATGTGGATCGAGTGCCACTCCAACTGAGTAGATACTCGATCCCTGCCAACAGCTATGTCATGATCCCGTCAACCGTTCCGCACATGAACGATGACTTGTGGAACACCGGAATCGACAATGAATATCCGCTCGACAGCTTCTGGCCGCAGCGCTTCCTCCGATACCAAGAAGCTGTCCCTCCAGTCACTTCGGAGCAAGGATCTTCACAGTCTCAACCGCAATTCACCAAGAAGGGCTTGGAAGGGGTCTACATTCCTTTTGGGGGCGGATCTCAGATGTGTCCGGGGAAGAGCTTTGCACGGACGGAGATATTCTTTTCGGTGGCGTTGCTGGTTACTTGGTTCGATATCGAGTTGTGCGATCCCGAGGCGGAGGTGAGGGCGAAGGATGGAGGGTTTGGAGCTGGTGTAAGTAGGCCTGACAAGAAGGTGCCGTTTCGAATAAGGCGGAAATTGCGATGAAGAAGGCCTGGGTAGAGGTGGGTGGGAGCAGTCCTTTTTCAAGGCCCCATTCGATATGTAGTTAATCATTAGACACACGGTGTAAATATTGGGATATCATTGTTAGATCGGTCAAGAGGCTAGTAGATTTTAGACTGTAAATTAATACCAACAACATATTCGTACATTAGTCCTTTCCAATGCCAACTGTTTCGAGATCAATCTGTTGAATCCACGCTCCCCTCCGAAACCCATCAAACAACCACCCATACCACAAAGACCCAAATAGATAACAATACCACCCTGACTCCGGCAAAACTAGACAATTCCATTACAATTTCCCCGCTCAGCCAGCTCCCCCCAATCACCCCCTCAGCGGATTCCGAACCTGATCTACACGTTTTCCACTCAACAAACTCGTATCCTTCCCCTCATCCTCCATCTTCTGCACAGTGCCCTGCTTCCGAGCTTCCATCTTGTCGATGGCTTCCTGGAGGGCGGGCGGTGGGCGCTCTTTCTCGTGGTGCTGGAAGGGCTTTTTGATGGCGTCAACAAGTTTGCTGAGGGAGGAGCGGCGGGCGCGTTGTTGGGTTTCAGGGGCGAGGGTGGGTGGTGGCGGGTCTGGTGTTGGAATGAGATGGGTGGGACGGATTATTGGTAGAGCGGATGAATGCATGGTTGAAGTATATATTTACCTTGGAACTGAGGGTCAGATGAGTCGGCTTCAATTCTTGGATTCGTGTCTGTGGCCATTGTGCTTCTGGCAACAATTGTGTGTCTCTTTTGATGTGTTGTGATGGTATGCGTGTATGGAGTAGTGAACTCCGTACACAAGTCTGGAGTTGTGTGGGCTTTATGGTGATAAACGTTGGGAATAAAGAGTACGGTGACGTCACCAGGCTATGCAGAACTCCATTTCACCAATACGAGATGCCCATCGCGGACGGCGCGTGATGTTTCGGACCTACAGGCTGGTGAAGATGCGGGGGAGATGTTTAGTTATTCGGACGATCCTGTGCTTGAGTGTTGAGACATGTGCGGGGTTTGCGATTAATATACGAAGAATGCTGATTGTAGGGAGCCGTTCAGGTATTCTTCGCATTGGCAGCCTTCACAAGCCGTTCCTTTCTGCCAGCTCTCCATGCCTTGTCCAGCGCCTCTAGTTTGCCTCCCAGGAGTTGCACATTATTTGGTTCCAGCATGACTACCGCTCTTCGGATTTCTACATTGCGCAGAAGCAACTTAGACCCCATGGTCGTGTTCATGTTGATGCCTTCGATGCCTCGTAGGTCAAAGGCATAGATTTTGACACCTTTTGCATCTTGGAGCAGTAGCTTGAAGGGGCCTTTGCTCTGTGCGACAGACGCGGCTGTTGTGTTTTCGTTCTCGCTCTCTACAACGCGTATGATTTCGCGGCCTTTGGTGGTTTCTCCCCGCTCTTTCGCCTCGATGGCTTCGATCTGTGACCAGCGCGAAAGACCAATGTCGTCGATGTCCAGCACTTGACAGACGATCGGACCGGCGATGGTGCGGGACTCGATCTTTGCATTCAGCACGTCGGCGGGAAAGACTGTGTCGGCTGGAGGTACGAGAGATGTGGTGATGTCGGCGGCGAGGAGGCGGAAGAGGGCCGTCTGCTTTAGTGCTGCCAAGGGTGTTTTTGGGCGGGTGGTAGAGACAAAGCCCTGAAGCCAGGCGGCTGTGGGATGGAGATGTCGGGCGCTGAGGTGCTGTGTGAGTTCTATTGTAAGATTATTTGCCATGTTGGCGATCAATTGTGTGATGGAATTGTGACAGCGGCGCGTCGGAAATGGCTACTAGCTCAGCCCTATAGATGCCGAACGCGTACAGTAGTATACCCTACTCTTAACTATGTGTATAACTATATCTATACTCCATACATCTATAATCTACTACGCATACTCCGTACATAGACCTGCGCTTCAGTACCGTGGATCTCGAGCAGCTCACCTGTCACCCTATCCTCCTTTAGCACCACAATGTCCACAATAGCTTCGCCTCGTGCCAGCTCCTCCATCCGCAGCCCGTCGTCCACACGCACCTCGTTTGAAGCCTCCGCACGACCTGTCCAAAATCCGCGTCGAAACCGCACCGCGCTGCGCGACTACTACGGAATAAAGGCAGCTGCGAAAGATGCAGAGCCCAAGATTTCCGAGGAGTCGTCAAGAAAAGACCTCGGGCCAGAGGAAGACGAAACGCTGACCGAGCTGGATGCGAGCGACTTCAATGCCGATGCCTTCGTAGACGACCTGCTGACAAAGGAAGGCTTGAGGGGGGTCTTGCGGGTGGAAGCTGATCTGGTCTCACGTACGGCACCTTTCCTAATTTCTTGGAGATATATATACATATGTATATATTCATAATAGCTGACCTGTTCAGAAATAAGAAACCTTGACAGCGACCGCAAATCACTCGTCTACGACAACTACTCCAAACTCCTCTCTGCGACCAGCACCATCCGCCGTATGCGCGGCAACATGGACCCGCTCGCCCCTACCACCCACACACTTGGTCCCGCCATCGCGCACATTGCCGAAACCGCCGCCTCTCTTTCCTCGTCGATGCAGGCTTTGCCCGAAAAGCGTCAGAAAACGCTGGGGCTGGGTATCGAGATCGCGGGCGAACACGATGGCACCAAGTTAGAAGAGGAGAAAAGCAAGCAGAGGCAAAAGGATACGGTTCGCTGGGTACTAAGCACCCCGCGGCGGTTGCAAGAGCTGATAGATCACGAGCAGGAGGAAGAAGCAGAGAGGGATTGGGAGGAGGTCAGCAACATTCTTGATAAATGGGAAGGCGTTGCGGGTGTAAAGGAGCTTCGGGAAGAGTGTGAGGAGATTATGAAGGTCGAGGAAGAGTCTGACTGATTTTCAACACGCTCAAGCTATGAATCGCGTCGCCAGACTTTCTACACGTCACCAATTTGCCCATTCTACTTGTTTGACTTAAGTGCAGACAGTGGCAGCGCGATATCCTCCGAAATCGTAGACATTGGCCCTGTTTGATCGATCATCGGAACCAAGCTCATAATATCCGTATATGGTGCCACGTTTCCGTGTCAGGCATACAGAGGGAAACAACACTACAGGATGGCACAATGTACTGGGCAAGTCCTTGTCACCTCTGCCGCCGAGCTTCTCGTATGAGCGAGGTAACGTAAGCTTTCGTGTCTGCAACCGCTGGTGTTGGTGCTGATAACAATCAGGTCGACTTGGTACATCTTTCACAAGAAAGCCACAGTGGGCTAGTATGCAGAAAATAAACGTACATACTATAGTGTGATGACTACTTAGGTATCTATCGAAATAACAACCCATCCCACGAACAGTCGTTTAGAGCCGCTTTCCACTTTCACATACCTGTGCAGACATGTATGGAGCACCTATATTGATGATACACGTTGTTCCCCATGCTTATGTCATCACCCGCGTCTGCATCCGGCGCATTCTCGCCAAATCCCGATTGGACGCAGCCTTTCGCCTCACCTCCGCCGTTGTGTTCCGGTGTCGCTTTGCGAAAGCCGAGACGGGTATTGCGTGCTTTTGTGTCGACTTGTGACTGATTGACCGACTGACCAACCGACTGACTAACCTACAGACATACAGACATACAGACAACACCGGCCGGTGACCTTTGACAACATTCACCTGACCGACTCTCCACTCCAGCAGTCCCCAACGTCCTCCGCTTCATCCATACCCTTCCTGTCGCAAATGTATCCCCAAACCCAATAGCGTTCCCTTCCTCTGTACCTCGCCACATCACCACCGTAGAATAAACACACCAGGCGAATGTATCGCCATACATCCCAACCATGATACGAACGAGCTGCGTCGCGACCTTGCGACGCACAGCCACAACATCGACACCTCCCCTCGTACGAACATCACCCTCTCGACTTCAAAACATAGCACCCTCGAAAGTCGTGAGAAGGTGGAATGCTTCCCCACCCCAGCACCAACACCCCGTCTCCCACAAACCTCTCGAACCCGTAAAATCCATCCCCGGCCCCACCTGGCTCTGGCTCGAACCCATATACGAACCGTTCCGCGCATATGGTCGCATACAGCAGCGGCGCCCGTACACAACACAGTTTCTCAGCGCGCTGGTGATTTACTTTGTCGGGGATCTCGTGGCGCAGAGTATCGGGGGTGCAGTGGGGACGGTGGAGGACGATGCAGCGGGGAAGGAAGAAGGGGAGGACGAGGAGAGAGGATGGTTACAAGCGTGGGGCGAAGATAGAGACTGGGGGCGCACGGCAAGGGCGCTGTTCATCGGGGGTGCGGCAGCGGTGCCTGGGTACAGGTGGTTCTTGTGGTTGGGCAATAGTTTCAATTATGGGAGTAAGGTGTTGTCGCTTGGTACCAAGGTGGGTAACAATCATTTCTCGTTTCCCAATCTGCGTCTTGGTCTTGTGGGCGGATTTGCATGTATGCGCTCATACATGTACGATGCTGACGAGTATACGTATGTAGGTCACGGTCAATCAGCTGTTCTTCACGCCCATTTTCAACTCGTATTTCTTCGGCATGCAGTCCCTTCTTTCTGGCGCTTCTATCCAGGATACCGTTACGCGCATTCGACATACTGTACCTACGAGCTGGATCAACAGCTGTAAACTCTGGCCTGCAGTCACCGCCTTCATGTTCGTCTACGTGCCAATACAGTATCGCAGTATCTTCGGCGGCGTGATCGCCATCGGTTGGCAAACGTATCTGAGTCTGCTGAACCAGAGGGCGGCGGCTGTGGAGGAGGCGGAAATGGAAATCGGCATGGAGGCGGAGGGCGCCAAGGAAGATGTGAATGCGGGAAGGGTGAGGGATGTGGAAGACACGGATTGCGCGAGGGCTGCATAGATTGGTTGCCGTGCCCGAGTGTAGATGATACGATAGATGCAACGACAGACCTCGACGGTCCTATTTCTTTTGTTGAATAGCATTGGGTACGGGGTAGCATATAGATGGCGTTTTATTTCTATTCTGGAGGATTGATGTTGGTTTAGATGGGGGTTGGATATTGAGTATCCATACCATATCAACAACTACGGAGTACTAGTTTAAGTACATAACATACAACAGCAACAATACATATACATTCCTATCATCCATGTACATGCTTGCTATATGCATATGTCATTTCCTCTGAATCCTTTGCCTTTGTCATGCACAGGCCATTGTTATCGATAATTACCCGACTGGCAATATTACATGTACTATTGATTGATGTTCCCCCCCCCCCCCCCTCACCCAAATCCCACTAATAATCAACTAGTCATCGACCCCTGACCCTTCCCGGTTTTGCATATGCAGGGCGCCACATAGAGTTCTTTCATCCACAACATGTAGACGCCAACGGCCGTGTAATAAGCGCTCTGTTCGTTCGTACCTGCGCATCCACTATCTACCCAAGCATACTCCGTACATACTTGGTTATGCGTACGAATACGACAGCAGGCCGTGTCCGTGTCGCCAGTGTGCGAGTGCCGACACAGTACATGCGGAGTATTATTACATTTCATCCCATCCGAAGAAAAGAGAAAGCACGGTGGTGGTGGACAGATAGGGCGGAGTAATCTCTCATTTATTATATCTGTATTGTACATAGGTGAGAAATCTTCCGTCGGACGTATCCAAGGCCGTGTCATCTCCGCTCGGTTGCCCTGCTGCACACATACTCGGTGGTGGCAACTCCGTATCTAGTGTAGATAGATGGAATGTACGGAGTCCTATCTACATATCAAATGTTGTGCGATGGCTCGCCTGACTTGAGAATGAGCGATTGTGCTTCGTTATGCGCTGGGGGTTGTTTTGGGCCTGGGAAATTGATTGTCGTCAGTATCTACTCCGTATATCAGGTTACCAACATCCCATGCACGCACGTTATAATCAATCACTAGCACAGTCATCGTTCAAAGCCCCCAAAGTTGCATCACTTGGTAAAACAAGAGCAGTAGAAAAAAGATTTTGGAATTCCGAAGTCCATTCGTCATAGAATGCTATTTACACAGAAAAGAAAACTGGCAAGCTGATCCTGAAGCAGCTTTACATATGCAAGAAAAACGCGGGAGCAGGGCTTAGCCCATACTAAGAAAATGCTCTCTATATATACAATCATCGTGTTCCAACATGACGGCTCGTAATTTATGCGGGAATGCACTGGCTGTAGTAGGGGTTCTGGACCTTGCAGGTACCCTGGGCGCAGGTGCTGGAGCCGGTGTAGCCCTCACCACCGCAGCGGCCGTACAAAGCAACACCAGCGCCACCAGAGGTGCCAGTGGGAGCGGGCTTCGTGGAGGTGACGAGAGTGGTGGGCTTAGACGCGGAAGGCTGGGGAGCAGCAGGCTTGGATGCGGAAGGCTGGGGAGCGGCGGGCTTGGACGCGGAAGGCTGGGGAGCGGCGGGCTTGGACGCGGAAGGCTGGGGAGCGGCGGGCTCGGTCTCCTCAGGCTCAGTGGCAGGGGGAGTAGCAGGCTGAGTAGCGGTAGCAGAAGGAGCGGGGGCGGAGCTCGCCGGGGCGGTGGGCTCAGCAGCCGCGCTGGTAGCAGCGGCGGAGGAAGAGGGGGCTTCGGCAGCGGGAGCTTCGGCAGCGGATTCAGCACCGGTCCAGAGAGCGGGACCAGGAATGGTGTAAGAAGTAGCGCCGCTGTAGAGGTTGTACTGGACACCTGGGTCGGCAGCCTTGTAGGCCTTGGTCATGTCGGTACCAGTGGCAGGGAGTGCAAGGGATCCCGAGCCAGTGACCTTGATGTGACCACAGCCGTTGTAGAACTGGGCCTTGCCAAGGTCAGTAGCCTCGTGAAGAGCGATGATCTCGGGACGGATCAAGTAGTCGCCAGCCTTGAGGTTGGGCAGGGTGATGGTGATGGCACCCTTGTTGGTAATGAAGTTGTCAACAGCCCACTTGCCTCCAGTCAAACCCTCCTCGTAGATCTTTTGCCAGACGGCTCCGGTACCGGCAGCTTTAGCATCAGAAATGTAGACCATGATGGGGCCCTTGTGAGAGGCAGCAATGGGCTCGTCGGTGTCACCACTGGTGGTGACGGGGTCGTTGTGGTGCCACTGCATGGTGATCTTTGATCCAGCGGCAACCTCAACCTGCTCATCCTTGGCTACGCCACCTTTGCAGTTCATCAGGGGCGAGGTGACATCAAGGATGGGGTTGTTCTGGTTCGAGGGCTTCTGCACAGCAAAGTTCTGACCCTGGTCCTTTCCGTCGATGACGAAGCTTTGGAAGGTAGCGTGAGAAGCGGCGAGCTTCGCAGCTGCCATGGCGTAGAACACTGAGGTCTTCATTTTGAGGATTGTTGAGAGAGTAGTTTCAAAGGAATGAACTGAAATGAAGAGTAAGTTGACGAATGGAGTGTTCGAAGAGAACAACGAAGGAGTGAGTGTATGCGAAAGAGCGTGGTGAAAAAAGAGTGTGCAGCGTCAAGCTTGTCCTTCCATGGTAGGCTCTTCTGAGCTTCTTATACTCATCAACCTACGTCTCATCTCGCCTCATAGCGTGGCACTGACAAGTACGCGGAACCCGAGCGTGCGGTGTTTCTCTCATCTATCCAGTGAGCGCTAAAACGGAAAGAAGACTAGCGGCCCGTTTAGCTGCCGCAGAAGGTTGAAGATTTGGTTGTGTGGCTCCATGGCCAAGGAGAGTTAATTGAAGTGTGTTTCCCGAGGGAGCGTCGTGGAGCTTCGCGCGGTTCGCTTCAATGCATGTCCCTGTCAGAGATCCGGTCGAGCCTTTGTTTGTCGAATGACAGCGACAAATTGCACGTATTGTGAAACCTCTATAGACGCTCGACATATGAGCCAGGAGCAAGGAGCTGGCGTCAGACGAAACGCCATGCATTGTCTGCCGCGGCCATAAGACTAGCACAAACATGCGTGATACATGGTGACATGTCCAGAATACAGTGCAGAAAGACATGTAATAGTACTCCGTAGATACCTTCACTGCTCGGAGTCGCACAACACACGGACGTGGAGTGGTTGTGGATGGAAGAGGGGCCATCAAGCTGTACGCAGGCACGCAGGCGACCGAATTGCAAATCTTCTGAAGGGCTTGAGCGCTGCCCACTCCGTGTTGTGATGGAACCCATATCGGCTGCATTCTCATTTCGCTACCAGAAAAGAGGTGGAGCGACAAGAGATGTGGTGAGATTCCGCTGCAGCCGCGGCTGGTGGAGGGTAGTTTTTCCGTGTATGTGCCGTCAAATGATGAAACGCGACCCTGGTCGATAGGGTTGGTCGGAGCTTGACTTGATCAGAACGTTCGCATTGCTTTGGTGACACCTCGTGGCCTCTCAAACCACTCGAGCAAAAATAGCACCGAGACTACTTTTGAAGCTGCGAGGATGGGAATAGGCCAAACTATAGACTGCTATACTTGTATAGAGGCTGAGGGACGCATCAAATAGATGGATGATGTTTTGGAGGGTTGCAGTTGCCGGTGCGTCGGGCCTCGGCGTTCTAGAAAACATCCTCGGCTGCTCGGGTTCCCGGGCTCATGCTTACGTCATCCAGGAAAAGCGACTGTCGCGACGCCACATCCACCATCACGGCCCATCTCGAGTCGCTGCACAAGAATCTCGCCCGGAGGACCAAGACATCGCCAAGTATCTCTTGGCTCGCAGCCTGTCCAGAGAGCCGCGAGAGAGCCTCAACACCATATAGTCGGTCGTGTCGCCATCTTGCAATGGTTTTCGTTCTTTCTGCGATCACAACGTCTTTCAGAACGAGGGTGGGTGTTCGGGCAAGCGCTAGCTGTGGGACGTCTGACTGGTGGAAGAACAGAACTGAATGGTCCAAGTTTGCTGTGCGATAGCGGAGTGAGAATGCCCGGATTGGGGAAAATCTGGGGTCCACCATTGCCTTCTCCACGGTAAATGGCATAGAGGTCTCTGGGGAAACCGGCGCTATAGCAATATTACACCCCGCTCTTTGTACATATAGCGTGTCCATATTTGACTGGATGCTATCAATAATAAGCGGGAAGCCGTTGCGGTAGAAAAGGGCTGCCGGCCCAGCTTGTTGAGTTGCACGCTGGCATCCTCACACTCCAGTGCAAACTTTTGATGCCGCGACATGATGGCACCGGCCTTTTTCAAAAACCGAAGAGTGTATCTGCTCACCAGTGTGGCCTACATGGGCTCGCTGCTATTCGGTATGCTCGTTAACTTAGGATATGGGGGTGGCAACTAACAGGGGAACAGGTTATGACACTGGAGTCATGGGCAGCGTGCTCGCCCTGAATGCTTTCAAAAAAGACTTTGGGCTCCCAACTGATTCTTCTGGCTTCGCTAGCTCGAAGAATGCATATGTTTCGTCCAATGTCGTCTCACTCCTGACCGCGGGATGTTTTTTCGGTGCCATCGCCGCAGCATGGCTCAACGAGCGTTTCGGCCGCCGCTACTCACTCATGTTCTTCTCGGTCATCTTCTTGATCGGTGCAGCTGTTCAGACGGCAGCTCACCATGAGATCAGCACCATCTATGCTGGTCGCGTTGTGGCTGGCTTGGGTGTTGGTGGCATGTCAGCCATCACTCCCGTCTTCGTCTCGGAGAATGCCCCAGCAGCTCAGCGTGGCCGTATTGCAGGTCTATTCCAGGAGTTCCTCGTTATCGGAAGCACGTTTGCGTACTGGCTCAACTATGGCGTTTCTCTTCACATCCCTTCGTCCACCAAGCAGTGGAGAGTACCGGTAGCCATCCAGATCATCCCTGGCGGTATCATGCTGGGCGGTCTATTTTTGTTGAAGGAGTCGCCTCGATGGCTCATGAAGAAGGGCCGTCATACCGAAGCTGCGGAGTCGTTGGCACACATCCGCTGCGCGCCTGCTGATAGTGAAGAAGTCATCAAGGAGTTGGCCGAAATTCGCGCAGCTATCGAGGAAGAGCTCAACGCTACTGAGGGAGTAACATGGCGCGAGTGTCTTTTGCCAGGAAATCGGTACCGATTCATTACTGGCTTTTGTCTTATGTTCTGGCAACAATTTTCCGGAACAAACAGTATCGGCTACTACGCTCCGCAAATCTTCCAAACTGTGGGGGTATCCAAGAGCAACGCATCGCTTTTCGCGACCGGTATCTACGGAACAGTGAAAGTCATCACCACTGGAATCTTCTTGATCATCGGCATTGACTTCGTCGGTCGTAAGAAGTCTCTCATAGCCGGTGCGATGTGGATGGCTGTCATGATGTTCATCATCGGTGCCGTATTGGCTACGAATCCTCCAGACACCTCAACAGGAAGTGTCTCACCGGCTTCGATTGCCATGGTGGCCATGATCTATCTCTATGTCATTGGATACTCGGCTTCTTGGGGACCTGTGCCGTGGGTGTACCTCAGCGAGATCTTCCCCACCCGCCTGCGAGCGTACGGTGTCGGAATGGGAGCCGCGACGCAGTGGCTGTTCAACTTTGTGATTACCAAGATCACTCCAGAGGCTGTGAACCACATCGGATGGCGAACATTCCTCATGTTTGGTATCTTCGTAAGTCTTGCTCTTGTCCCTAGAGATACCATCGCTAACTCTTGGCAGTGTTTTACCATGGGCATTTTCGCATTCTTCTTCATCAAGGAGACCAAGGGCCGAACGCTCGAGGATATGGATATCTTGTTCGGTGCGGTGACGGCTGAGCAGCGTGCCGAGGATGTAGAGAAAAGCTTGGCGGTCGAGCAGAAGGGCGCTGTGCACCTCGACGAAAGAGCCAACAAGGACTAAGCATCTGTCAAATCAAGTTAATCCGGTACAGGGCTAAGCAGACATCGAGATTGTGCGCCCTGCTTCGACGATTCTGTAACCTTTATAGACTTATAAATGTGAGATTTTCGTCGTGGCAAATTACCTTTTACCTTGCTAAACGCTCTCGATTTTATTTGCTCAAATTCCCTCTCGCCTCTCCACATGAACCATCTCCACTATCTCTTGGGTCAGACCACCCATGATTCAGATATTTTCAGTCCATGTGCAGTGCTGTCAGAATACGTTCTTGTTTTGAAGGGTAATAGTCAAGATATGTGTACGTTCGTTGCGAAATGGAGCAACAAATCCGATGAGTATGATAGTCGAAAATACCCACGGATATATAATCTGTGCACTGGCATCGAACCTTTCGCGGATAGTACTCGCATTTTAACAGACGCGAAGATAATTACTTGTTCTCTAGAAAATCTTCCAGTATTGTAAATTTTCATACTATGAAAGATAAACGACTATTCTTTGGCAGCCTGTACTTCGTTAATCTTTCGTTAATCTGCGATATTTAAAACTGCGTTCATGGAAGAAGAGCCTACACATATATATACAATGATTATATATCGTACGTTCTACAATGGCAAGTAGTCTCATCGGTATGTGTACACTTCATTGAAGTGAATTTGCGGTAGTATCAAGAGTAGAACTATCCCCCAATTTAACAAGCTATATCTTAGGCTTGCCATAAGATTCCCAACATTCCTTGGACAACAAGGCTGATTACGGGGTTTTCTCTCGCACTTCAATACTTCAAAATCTTTAGAGACGGTTCTCATTCGCCTTCTGCTACATGAAGATTGTTACACATTTCGCATTACATTCGATTAACTTGATTACAATCACAAGCGCCACTGCATGCATCCAACACTTCCCTAAAAGCACAGATGGTTTGTTCTACATCACGTACTCCTAAGCCTTAAAACATAGCCCTTGGCTCAGCTGTCTCTGAATTTGGCGCCGCAGACGTTCGTTCACCACTCTCATGCCAATCTAAGACAACTGTCTTTGCGATACCATCTGTTATACACCGCTCATCACTTGCATCGTCCTTTCTTATCCTTGAAGTGGAACCATGCTTCAAATCATCCCTATCTGCTATCGTCAACTCAATGTTATGACCCTTCTGGAATCCACGACTTAAAGCAAAGTTTCGACTAGGGTTACTCGGCGTGAACGGGCTCGAATTATAAGTCGGACGCGTCGTCTCGCCTTCGAACCATGGGAACAAGCGACCGAGGATCCACTTGATGGTCGGACCACACGCTGCAAGAATACCAAGATTTGACTCAATGTTCGAGAGCGAATTGCGCACGTTGAACGGATTCTCGGTAGTACCTTTCGGGAGGTTCATAACGACGACGAAACTTCGCAACCTGTAAATCCCAATCGCGGTTACTGCGATGGGCAGTGATAAGAATACAACGATACTGATCTTGTTTCGACGCGACATGTGCAGATCGTGCAAGATTGCCACAGGTATGAGGGTGACCAAAACATCAGTAGCTATCGTGGTTCCAATAACGCCATAGATGTAAGGTTTCCTGTCTATGCATTCTCCTGGTTTCGCCGTGATCCATGCTTTGTCGATGGGGTTGCATGAAAAAATGTGAACGATAGTTGCGGCGAGAATGAAGGCGGCGTTTACGCCAATCAGGAAATAGAGAAGAATCCGGACCCAGAGCTTGGGGGAACGTATTTTGAGTAAGGTGATGCAGAAGGAGATCTTGGCGAGCCCGAGGATGGGATTATACATCACATTATTGATGAAGCGCCATTTGAGCATCTCCACGACATTGATTCCACCCTTTGGAATGTCTTCTGCATGGTATCCAGAGTAGGAGATAAGAACAACTGAAAGTGTGAGTCAGTGTCTTCTACGAAGTCTGACCGCATGCACAACTTACTCTTCCAAATGCATGCCGTGAGTGCTGCAAGTAATACTTCTGCTATAACAATGAGCCAATCTTCTGTCACAATCGGTCAGTTTACGCTATCCGTTTTTCTGCGTGACAACCTACCAATGGCAAATTGATGCGCGCGGACTCTCCTCCATACTCTTACTGACACAACAGCCAGCGAGAGCACAAATGGGAACACGATCAAGAAAATATTTAAAGGTTGAAGACCAGTGCCTGCCATGGATCATCAACTCACTAGCCTAGACGATGAAGGAGTAGGAAAAATTGTTACAGGACAAGAGCAGCGGTGTGACTTTTAATACTCCCTTTGAACAACTTTTCCAACGCAGCCACTAAACAAGCGTACCCTCAGCGCAGATACGAGCAGCAATGAAGCCATAGCTACCGGCTCTGTTACTCTAAACAGTGGCCTGGGACAATTTCATGCACCAGGCTTTCCAGTGCTGTGGGGGTTCAGGATCTGTTTGGTCACGTGCTTGGCCATCCAACAGGAACGAATACTCAGCTGAGAGGTCATTGGTAGGGGAGCATAGCGCTACATGCCTTGAACTCTCCGCATCCTTCGTAGGATTACTAGAGCTTATTATCACCTGTCAGATTAGGCTATGAGCCGAGACGGGCCGATTCACTGTACAAGGATCTTAGGAGCGAGATCACGAAGTACTTCGTAGAGCCGCTTTATGTAGCAAGATATGAGCATGAGTTGGCATTGCGAGATATGTTCCTGGGCTAATGTTATCAACCTTGACTTAGCACGATTCATAGTGGAGAGGGAAAATTATACTCATTGTCCCATCATCTCCATAAAAACCAAGATTGACAAATGCGTTTCTGCTCATGTAAAAGTCTAAACGCGCTTCCCGTCTACGTACATACATACCCCGTACGCTCTCGTACGATTGTCCATATATCTGTTCCCACACCTACTCCACGGGCCTTGATGGGTGGAGCAAGGTGACATCCGCATATCCACCCGCCGCTAACGCTCCCCCGAAGGATGCTTTTCATTGCGCACAGATCACCATTTCCATAGTATTGATCTCTTTTACTATGTATGTTGCGCGGCTGTTTCTCATAATTGGGAACTGGGCCGTGAGAACTACTGAATAGCCCGGATCCGATACCGGCTACAGTATAGTAAAAGTATGCTGTGTGTTGAGCCGCCCTTGGCAGTTCGCCACTGGTATCTAGAACGATGCAAAAAATTCGCTAGGATCCTTCCGTCGGTCATTGTTTGTTTTAAAGTTTGCATGTTTGCGTCTGTGGAAGCGTGTTTGGGTCTCTTGTTACAACCTGCGTCCTGCATCCTGCATCCGCCTCACCGTGACCGTGGCTCCGGCAAACCTACAGCCATTTTTTCATAATGGCAGTGATGGCTTTTTCACGCGCGACCGTTTGGCTTCTTTTAGCACTGCCTGTTATTCACGCTCAGTCGTCGACCGCTGCTGTTGCAGATATCGAACCTGCTGCCACGGCCGTCACTGAGACAGAGGCAGCAGGCGCTCCACTTCAGAAAGCCGAGATCCAACAGCTGACGGATGATGTGGTAGCTCGTATCGTGAGCGATGAGGCTACAGCTCAATATGCTTCGTACTTTGCCTTCGACGATGATGTTTCCAACATGACTACCCGCCGCGCAACTGCATCTTGCAAGACCTACCCTGGAGATTTGACTTGGCCCACTGATATTGTGTGGAATATATTCGATCTACTTCTTGGAAAGGCCTTGATTCCCACCAAACCTCTGGGCGCTCCTTGTTACGACTCCACATGGGGAAAGAAAGATGCGACCAAGTGCGCCAACATTGTCAGCAGCTCCACCAACGCCAGTTTTCTAAACGAAGATCCTACTGCTAACTATTGGCCTATCTTTGAAGGACGCACCTGTCAAGCAAAGAAGGACACTTCTGGATCTAACTGTACCATCGGAGGATACCCAGAGTATGCTATCAAGGTCACCAATGTTGCGCAGATCCAGCTCGCCATCAACTTTGCTCGCGCCGCCAACTTGCGTCTGGTCATCAAGAATACTGGCCATTGCTACCTTGGAAAGTCATTGGGTGCTGGTGCGTTGAGTTTGTGGACGCACAAACTAAAGGATATTAACTTCTTCCCTAATTATAAGGGTCCTGGATACTCTGGCCCAGCGTTAAAGTTGGCTGCAGGTGTGAGTGTGAGGGAAGTGTATGAGGCTGCTGAAAAGAACAATGTCACTGTCCTGGGTGCCGTCTCCTGGGTAAGCTTCTTCCTACATAAATTTACATCTAGATCGAACACTAACGACACGACAGAGCGTGGGGTACGCCGGTGGTATGATCACGGGCGGAGGTCAGAATCCTCTCGCTGGTATCTACGGAATGGCTGCCGACCACGTTGTAGCCTTCGAAATTGTGACGGCTGACGGACGTCTGCGAACCGTCTCAGAGATGGAGAATCCCGACCTGTTCTGGGCTCTTCGTGGCGGAGGTGGTGGCACCTTTGGTGTCATAACATCGGTCATAATCCGCGCACACCCCAAGATGAATGTTGTCACAGCAAAGTGGGTGCTTGATACCAGCAGCAACCCTCCCGAACAGTTCTGGAAGGGTGTAAGAAAATTCTACGACGAGTTTCTCAACTGGACCGATGCTGGCCTGTATTCTTTCTACATCATGTGGCCCACCCCTCAGCTCAGCATGAACTATATGTTCGCCCCTAACCACACCGTGGAGTCTTACTCCAAGGTAGTGAAGCCCTTCTTCGACTACCTAGAAGCTAACAATATTTCACTCTCGACATCGCACCAAACCACACAACACAAGTCCTTTTACTCGGCATATCAGGCGACTTGGGGTGCGAACAACTTCCCCATCGGCGTCGACAGTTCCCTTCCCGCAAACCGCCTTGTTCCTCGACGTAACTTCGTCGAGAAATACGAAGAGACGTACGCACTGATTAAGTCGCACGTCTTGTCGGGCAAGCACTTCCTAGGCTATCACAACGCACCCAGCAACGCAGCCCCGTCTATCGCTAATCAGAACAATGCCGTAAACCCCGCCTTCCGTGAAATGGTTTTTTTCCTCGTCACCTCTTCAAACCGCACTGCCGACCACTCGACCCCCGCTGCTTTGGCCGATCAGAACAAGTATCTACAAGAGCAAGTCCTACAGCCCTGGAGAGAACTTACCCCTGTCTCCGAGGGTGGAGGCACGTACCTGAACGAGGCGAGTGTTGAGGAGCCCGACTGGCAAGAGAGCTTCTACGGCGGATACTACCCCAGATTAAGTGAAATTAAACGCAAGTGGGATCCCAATGATGTTTTCTATGCAGTCACCGCTGTGGGTAGCGAGAGGTGGACGGTCCAAGACGGGGAGCAGGGTGTACAGACGCAGAATGGAAGACTGTGTCGGGTCTAACTGTACCCAATACTTGGAGTGCATGATGTGACGTAATAAAAATACAATCAGCGTTTATGCATGGGGCCTTCTACTTCCAAAAAGTTTGGGCACCTAAGATATTGCATTTTGCAGCGTATTGCAGGGCTAACGTATGCCGTCTATCCTTCTTCTGACGATTGTTGTATTTACCCGGATATCTCTCACTTCGGACATTGTCCGTAATTCTTGGCTGCTAGCCACAAGTATCTTCAATACATCATCACGTCGTAAACCCTAGATACAATGAGAAGAAAGTCGAACATACCCATACTGTACCAGTCTACCCCCCACTCCCGACACCACTTCCAAACACCTTATCAATCCTTGTCGCTCTCTCCCAAATCAACTCCCCTCCATTCACGCCCTCGCCCCTCTTCTTGAAATACAATATCCGATGCTGCGGAATAAATTCCTCATCCGTCTGCTCCGTCTTCCACCTCTCCAAACTCGTCTCTTTTGCGCCCAAAAACCGATCCTCATACCCTAGAATATAGTCGCTAGGATCTAGATTCGGATCCCAACGAAGGCGGTTCAAGATGTCGGATGCGGGACGAAGCTTAGAAGTTGAGACGGGTGTCGAAGTCGACGAAGCAGATGAGCGGAGGGGAATTTTCCGTGATGGTTGCGGATGGAGATCTTCAGCGGAGTCGGAGACTTCGTCTTCTTCGTCCGAATCAGAATCTGGGTCTACAATGTAGTCGCCCCATTCGCGGTTATCGAGGGCTAGGTGCTTTATGTCACTGGGCTTTGCGAGTGAGATACCGATCCAACTCGATTCTTGGTCGTAATACTTTTCGTCGGCTTGAATCTGCGTGAGAAAATGGTCAAATGTCTTCTGTAATGATTGTCTTGCTTGGTTTCGGTCCTCTATGCTGGCTGGGTTCCCCATCTCACTGTTTCGCGACAGCCCGATGAGGTAGCAGCCTTGGTAGTAATTCTCGGTAGTATTAGCCTCGCTGTCAGCGAATCGAGCAGGCCATATCCGAACGGAGATATGGGGAAGGGCTTTGTGGATTTCTAACGAGCGGTTAATGACGACGACGGAGGATAGGGTGGAATAAACGTACCAACGACAAAATTGATGCAGCGCGACTCGATCCAACCTACTAGCCCTTTACCTTTCGAAAGAGCGCGGCCCCAGTACTGTATGTCAATCTTGGCATAGCTCTCATGTGCCGATAGGAATTGTTTTGCTCCCATTTCCAGAGGAATCGCATCTCTCGCTTCGAAAAACGTACTCCAAGTCATTCCAACAGTCGATAGTCGCTCGCTAGCACGCTTCAACTCGGAAATTATGACTTGCAATCCAGGTTCCGTGGCTGTATGCGCAATGTTTGAATTTGGGGCGTGGTATCCCAAGATCACCATTGCGTCTCTTGAACTGCGCTGATACCTGGGCTTCTTCTTGTGGAAGAAAGCGTCGAAGACTATGTCGTTTTTCCAGTTGAAGTTAGCGTAGTGGTGGAAGAACGAAACAATGAGATCATCTGCTGTGATCGAGCTGGTATCGTGGGCAAGCCGTTTACAAACCCATGTAAGCATGAGCGTGATATGTGTACCGCTTAGGAAGCCGAACTTTCCAGAGTAAATACCGCGTTCAGTAGCCCAAAGCTTGATAAAGTGGTATGCGAGCTTGAAAGACACAATGGAAGGAAGCGTGCGCTTGATGTATGTGAGATCACGAATAGGCTTGAGCTTTCTCAGTGAAAGAATTGAGAGATTGAAGACTGGGTCAGTCTGCCGGAGGTTCGGGAACTCCGACCATCTAAAGTTTGATCAGTATGATGGCTATGTGAAATGTGATCAGCGCAACTTACCTTTCGACGATGCTCGCAGCTGGACAGTATTGTAAATCCACGCTGATGTCATTTACACAAAGCTCAAGCATGACGCCTGTGCTCGCCTCAACCTTGCGGATGAGTCGGACACCTTCGGACTCGGCTTTATGGATACGCTGGCGAGCCAACTGGAAGAAAGTCTTGGAGCTGATAGAGCCGATACAAAGGCAGTCAATATCTGAAGTATTGGTCCAAACTCCGAGAGCGTATGAGCCGACTGGAACCATTTCCATCGGAATATCCGACTCGCTCGCATCTTCATTGCTAGAGAGTCCAAGAACGACTTTCTTGATGAGAGCGAAGGCACCTTTATAACTGTCCTCTTCCTCGGCGGTGGGAAATTGGGAGCGTTTGCTGAGCACCTCTGCGACGTCCCCTTCCCTTGAGAGATTTGAAGGCGGACCCTTGTGTTCCACATGATATTGAGATAGCATATCTGACGACCCGGGTGCGTTATGTGAAGGATCGCGGACATTCATCAATACTCTGATGCCCGAGTGATCGCTTGGTATTTGTATAGTACCCTCAGCGGCACTGGGTAAGCCGAAGTCGTTGAATTGATGGATACTTAAGAGACCTTGAGGTCGCACAAGAATACGATCGTAGCGTTGGGGCCGACCGATGAATGTACCGGATGATGCAGCCGCAAGAGCATTCTCTCTCGGATTGAAAGATGCACCTTCCTCGCCCTCGAACAACTCATCGACTTCTGTTCCCAAGCTAGACGCTGTCCCCTCCACTCTCGCCACTACCCAAGTATCGAGCAAGCCGATCTCGGAAAGCAGCAAGTCGATTGACTCTAATGTGCGTAAGGTCTGCTGAGAGATGGCTTTGTTCTTGACTGCCTCGTTCATTGTGTATTTTGAGGTCGTAATGTTGAAGTCGCCCGCAACGACCCACGGATGGTTGGGATACTTCTGGCTCAGATGGCTGGTGAGATGATGAAGTTGCACTTTCTTCGCCGCAACAGATCCATCAGTCAATCCACAAGTAAGATGCACGCCAGCAATAACAAATAGGGGGCCTTGTGCCGTTTTGTTTTGTAGTAATCCAGGAATGGTCGCGACTACAGCACCCTTATGTCGTCTGTGGAAGGGCACGAGCTCCCAGTCAAAATACCACTTGCTGAGAATAACGACATTTCGAAGGCTAGGCAACGGACCGATACTGGCTTGGGAAGGTGGGCCATGTGAAGTAAAAGGATACTTATCACGTATCTCATGGTTTGCTAGCAAGTACGACAAGAAGTCATCGGACATTTCTTGAAGTACGTGAACATCGGCGGTCGCAGAGTCTGAAAGAATCGTTTGGACAAGTATTGGATACCGATCGCGTACTGGTGGATAATCAGAATCAACGAGAACGTTGTAGCTGGAGACGTTTAGTGTTCTGGTTGGGATGCAGTTTGTTGCGGATTGGTCCGCGAGAAGCCATTGTTCCCCTTCAGAGTTGAACTCATATGTGGCTCCTGGCTGCGCCTGTCGAAGATGAAGAGACACCGAGACATGTCCAATTTCCTCATCAGAATTTTCTATCTGGGTGACTTGGACTTTAGGCTCCCCAAGCCAGGTTTCGCGTAGTGGTGAATTGGGTGATGAAGACTTGAAAAGGTCAACACCGCCCCAAAGCCTCATCCGAGTTGATGCCTCGCTGCCAGAAGTTCGCTCACGAACAAGAATAGTGAGTCTGCTGGGTGTAAAGCTCAATTTTGGTATCAAATTCGCTTTACTGAGAAGGAATTCGCTGCTTAATGCAGCCTCATCGTCTGCTTGGCCGATGGTGAGGTGGAAATTCGAAGAAGTCGCATCTTGTCCAAGTGCGCGTAGAATCGTTGCTCTCAGTCCCAGTAAAATGCTTGAAGAGTCGAAATCAGCGCCACGGAGAAAAATGGTATTGCTCTTGCGATGCTTAAAGTATCCTGCTTGGTCCAGTACCACAGGTTCGTTTGCTACTATGCTGCTTTGAACAGCTTCTTCGATTAGCGACTTAGCATCGTGGAGATGTTCTGGTGCTACAAATGGATATATGACGTTGATGTGTGGGGGCCATATTCCGTAAGATTTGTCGTAATGTGCCCGGAGACGATCAATTTCTCGGCAGTCCTCCTGGGGTGGAATGATGCAAAGTGCTGTCTCGTATGAGGTTGTAGTCAAAGATGTGAGAGTCTCTTTAGTAGTCGCCATGGGTTATGATATCAATGGGTACGTTTAGATGTGTTTATAAAAGATCGCGGGTGAAGATTGGGTACAAAGAAATGTATCGCCAACAACAAGCAAAAGAAAGGGTCATGTCAAAAATGCCAATTTGAGAAGATGAGGAAACTTTACTTATATGCTTAACATTGATATTTGAGGCGACCAACTTCATGTTCACCCGTTGCGCCTCTTTATTGATGACTCCTCTAGATCCATACCCCGAGTTGATGAAAAGTGACTCATTTCGCGCTAAGGATGCTGCGCCATGGTGAACGAGGCTTAGTAAATAAGGAGAGACAGATCAAACACAACACCAAGGAAGACCATCTGACAAAAGATCGAAGTTGTGAGGTTCGCGATATGAATGGCTGAAGGAGCGAGAGAATTGGAAGAGGGGTAAGTAACTAGCTGAAGCCCGCTGCTCCGCTCCCTTGCCCGCACTTTGATATGTTATATTTATCCAATATCGGTATCGACATCCATCACCCCATCAACATGTCATCATTCCTTAATCCTCCCGCGACATTCGCAATGAATTTATTCGACCGGTAGCTCTATTCTTGCCCATACAGTCGCCAGCAGGCCAACGCTACCGACGAAGGGATATCAATCATCCATAACATGCGATGACATTTCAACATATCATGACTACAACTACCTACCAAAAAAGGATAGCCTAACTCATCCCTTGTTGAAACCCAAATCCTCAATGAAGAGGTCCGGAGCCTTTTCCCCCACTGCCAACGCGGTACTATTAGTATTCGCCGATTGAGTTGATGGGATTCTTGTGATATACTAGCGGTAGGAACGCTTCATCGGCTAACTGAGTTTCGTCGCCTGGACCAGCTTGTAGGAGTGGAGAGATGAGCGCGCATGCAGCAACCAAGGTATACGTGAATAGGACGGGTGATGATTTAACGGGTGTCATGTTCTCCAAGGCGTTGCGGAGGCCGCTTAGTGCTTGGTTTTGATATTGACACTCAAGTGCTTAAGAGCGACGGGCAGATTTTGTTCGTCGTCCAGAGCCTCAGCTACCAAATGAAAAGATGACAATTCAAACGTAGAAGCCATCAGGTGGCCATATCGTAGAGCTTCTTTACTAACGTATTCTTTGAAGAGCCGATGCCACTCAGCACCGGCGCTGGCGTAGTTATAGCAGCACCATTGGCGCATTAGCTCAAGTTCCCTCTGTCTGATGGACCGTGGCTCCAAGTCGTTTGAAACAGGCTCTTTTTTTTGTTGGAATGATGCCTTTTTGTAATGGAGTAGATTGGGGCGTTTCGAGGGCAACTGGAAGAGTAATTCGAGAAGTGACATTGCTCGTTGCGGGCTATGCAGTTCGTAGACCGGGGGTGGGTGGTAGGATAGGATGGCACCGACAGAGTGGCACGTGAGTGTTTGGTACTCGCACAGCTGTGATCGATACGGAGTAAAGAGACTATACTAGGCTCAATCTGTCGTTAGTATTCTTTTCATCCTATTGCTCATGATGTGGCCAATCCAGTCAAATATCTAGTTTACCCCCAACAGATGCAAACGAGCTCTTCTCATTGTCTATCATTTTTCTCCACATATCCTTAAGCCACGGGTTTTGTCATCAGGCTGAGGCGTGTTTAAAAAGTTCTTCCAGTTTTGGCACTGTGGACATCACGTTTAAAAAGCTTCAATTTCCTGTCCCGGCCTCCATTCTAATTCGATCTGCCAAGCGAGTAAGAAAGGATGCTGGATGATGACCATGTCGTGCGCCAGCTTCATGACCTTATCCCTTTTCTCAGCCTTCTGTCCCGCCGGAAGCGCAAGAAGCGTATCGTAAGCCCGCTGTAGTAGCTTCTCTTCGTACTCTCTCCGCTGCTCGTCATCATTCGTCCAGTCAATGATGCCCTGGTATAATTCCTCTATTGGACTCGCCCCATACACCTCGTTCTTTACCGATTGCGTAGTCCCCTCCAAAGTTGCGCCAATCCGTGTCTTCCGCTCGGCGATCAAACGCTTGATCGTTTGCGCTTCCTCGTTCTCATGTATCTCGGCGATGCGCGTATAGGTCGTGGCGGGGTTCTGAAGGCGTCCTTCAAGGTAAGAGTAGACGGGCGATGATGGTAGTTGGGTGCGGAGCGCGCGGGCATATTGGAGTTTTGTGCCGTGGTTCCGTGCGTGATTGACAAGCTTGTCGATGGCGGATTGCGACTTATGCGCGTCGTCCCTGCAACGGTGATCAGCCATGACACCCATAAGTCGCCAGGTTTGCATACAGGTTCATGTATATCTCCGCCAACCTCAGCCCGACCTTTGTGTTCTCATCCACCTTGGCCGGGCCCTGCTTCTCGTGCAGACCCCGTAGTCCCAGCCATGCCTGAGGATCCTCTGATTTTATATTCGTCGCATCGTTGTAGGCAGCTACAGCGTCTTCCAACTTGCCGAGGCCATCATTTGCGCGTCCGAGGAAGAGCTTTGCGAAGTAGTTTTGCGCGTCTTTTTCCAGCACCGAGTTTGCTTGTTCTCGTGCCTCGTCCCACTTTTTTGCGTCGATGGCGGCCTTTGCGGCCTTGAGCGCGGCTTTCGTAGACATGTCGGAGGCGTAGAGATTACTGTAATATGTGTGATTGTATGTGTATGCCGCGGAAGGCACAATTGCATCACGGGTAGTCCATCGAGCCCATCTGTGGGAGGAGGATAGAGGCGAGAAGTGGCATGCTGACAATAGTGATGGCAATGACGTCCCGCACTAGCGAAAGCTTGATTCAGCCTTATGGAAATCACACAAACGTCAAACATCACCACCTCTCCCGTCCACTAGACCGTCTTGCCCATTGTCTCTCAGTGTGAAGACATTCCTTTGGCTCCCTTGGTTTTTTTTGATCTGGGTATCCTTCTGGCGCCCGTGGTCTTGGCTTTCGCTCAGTTAAAGCACCGTAATGGCGTCACGACCAGACAGCGCGCACGATTTGCTCGATCTAGACATCCACACATTGCGACAATACGTCGACCTCTTTCCTCAGGAAGGCTTATCGAAAGTTTTGACCGGATATTTGAGCAGTGGTGTATCGAAGTACCCGCTCGTGGAGAAATCGGACGGAGAAGTACCTGATCTGAGCGAAGGCGGGGTAGCTCTAAACCAGGATGTTCCTCTTTCACAGGATGACTGCCTGATGTTGATGACTGTAGGCTGGTTCGTGATGTTTGGAAGTTTAGGTGGCTGATCTATTGATAGGAGGGTATTCTGGAAGCAAGGAATTCAACACTCGCACATTGCTTGCTTGGCGAATACTACCTTTCTTTGGAAGAATACGAGAGCGCCGTCGAGACGACTCGGAGAGGACTAAAGCTTGTGGCAAGCGAGGCGAAAAAGATAGACTTGGCGTTTCAAAGGTCGATATACACCTGCGTTACAAACCAAGCCTGGTCCGCTAATAAGCCGTAGAACCCGGGATGTGTTGAGCAGTACGCTTGCCACCGCCCTGATCTATTACCAAACTCCACGAAACCATGCCGAGGCCAAAGTCATTTTCCAGTCTATTCTGGAACGCAAGCCTCAATTTACTCCAGCGCTGATAGGTATCGGCCTGATTTTGGAAGAGGAGGAAGAGTACGGGGATGCCGTGGCGTTTCTTGAAAAAGCTTTGGAACAAGATCCTTCAAATGGTCGCATTGGAGCAGAAGCAGCATGGTGTCAAGCACTCAAGGGAGACTATGAGACTGGCCTCTCGAGACTACAAGAGTATCTCGAGCACCCCCAACTTGACGCTTCAAACACGCGTGGTCGGGAACTTCGCGCCCAGACGCTGTACAGAATTGGAGTCTGTATGTGGGAGCTCAATCCATCGAAAACCGCTCGCCGCGACCGTCAAGGTGCATATGCTCTTTTCCTGGCTGCAATCAAAGCAAACCCCAGCTATGCTCCGCCATATACAAAGCTCGGCATCTTCTATGAAGATTATAGCAAAGATAAGAAGCGTGCAAGGCAGTGCTTCCAGAAGGCTTTTGAACTCTCGTCATCCGAGGTCGTGGCAGCTGAGCGGTTGGCCCGCCTCTTCGCTAACCAAGGTGAATGGGATATCGTTGAAGTGGTCTCGCAACGTGTTGTCGACTCAGGCAAAGTCAGGACTATGCCAGGGTCAAAGAAGAGGGGCTTGAGTTGGCCATTCTCCGCCCTCGGAGTGGTTCAGATGAACAAGCAAGAATACCAAAAAAGTGTTGTCTCGTTCTTGTCAGCACTTCGAATAAGTCCAAACGATTATCATTCGTACATTGGCCTTGGCGAGAGCTACCACAATTCGGGACGATATAATTCCGCATCGAAGGCGTTTAATTATGCTGAAAACCCTACTGATGGGACTGCTATGAAGAAACTCGACAGCGAGCGCTGGTTTGCCAAATACATGCTTGCCAACGTTCATCGGGAGCTGAGTGAATTTAATGAGGCCGTTCAAGGATACGAAGAGGTCTTAGTCGAGAGGCCGAAAGAGTTTGGCGTCTCCATTGCACTTGCTCAGACACTTGTGGAAAAGAGCTGGCGATGCGTAGAAACTGGTTTCTTTGGTGAAGCTGCTGACAGCGCGAATCGAGCTCTCGAAGTTGCTCTCACGATCACGGAGTACAAGCCGGATGCTTTCAATGTATGGAAGACTGTGGGCGACGCATGCAGCATATTTACTTGGGTTCAAGAGAAGCTCAGCCATTATCCAGTCAAAGTCGTAGTGGATCTTCTCGAAAGCAAGTCTAATATTCAGTTGGATTTTGATGCTCACAGAGACATTGATGGCATTGGCAAAGCTCAACTTTCTGAACTCGCTTCCAAGGATCGGAACCTTCTCGTGAGGGTCTTATACGCGTCGATACTGGCGCACAAACGGGCTATTGCGAGTTGCGCACACGACATACATGCGCAAGCGGTCGCTTGGTACAATTTAGGCTGGACGGAATACCGAGCCCATGTATGTCTAGAGCAAGAAGACGTTCAGGATCAAAATCTCACTACATTCCTACGAGCGTCCATGAAGTGCTTCAAGCGAGCTATCGAGCTCGAGGCCGGTAATTCGGAGTTTTGGAACTCATTAGGAGTCATCACCACATTCCTGAACCCGAAAGTTTCGCAGCATGCATTCGTTCGCTCACTGCATCTCAACGAGCGTAGCGTGAGTGCATGGACGAACCTTGGAGTACTTTGTCTCCTCCAGAGTGATCAAGAGCTTGCTCACCTGGCTTTCTCCCGCGCTCAGTCGACCGACCCCGATTACGCTTTGGCATGGGTAGGAGAAGGCATCATAGCTCTCCTCTACGGCGACACTACTGAAGCTTTATCACATTTCACACACGCCTTCGAGCTCTCCGATTCATCATCACTGATCACAAAGCGCCAATATGCCATCTCAACATTCGATCACCTTATCGCATCACCGTCTGCATCCAACGACATCACTAATCTCATCCAGCCTTTGTTCGCACTCCACCAACTAAACTTCCAGGCCCCCTACGACATCCCACACAAACACCTAGCAGCCCTCTTCTTAGAAAGAATCGGCAACCACGACGCGGCTATTCAAGCCTTGACAAGTATTTGCGAAACCGCCGAGCAAGAATACGAGAAATCCGAATCTGTTGCCGCCCTTGTTCGCTACGCACAAGCCAAAACTGATCTCGCTCGCAACCTCCTCGCCAGCAACGTTAACGAATCCGCTATCGAAGAGGCCGAAACAGCTTTAGACCTGCTGTCCGACTTCGACGCGACCACGAACACCTCCATACTAACCGCTGACGCACTCTCAAAGACTAGGCTCTCTGCTCGACTGACTGCGGGCCTCGCACATTACTTCTATGGTGATCTCGACCAAGCAATACCTTACTTTCGCACCTCTCTCGAAGCCACAAACTCCAACCCAGACATTATATGTCTCCTGGCTGAAGTTCTTTGGGCTAAAGGTGACGGTAACGCTAAAGAAATTGCGAGAGAACAGCTCTTCGCAGCTGCAGAAGCACATCCACTTCACATTGGGATAGTTACGACCTTAGGCGCTATGGCTGTCGTAGATGAAGATGAAGATACCATGTCAGCTATCCAGTCGGACCTCTCGCTCCTCCGCACAAACAAAGATCTTACTCCCTACCAACTCTCCCGTGTAGAGAAAGTACTCGATGCCATGAGTTTCTTGCTCGGAGGCGAGCAAAAAGAACTTGATGAAGCGAGGACCAGCGTTATGCTTGCACCATGGAAGAACGGAGGGTGGGAAGATTTGGCAAGTGCGACGGGAGGCAATGATACGAGTGAGTTTGCAAGTGTCATGGCAAAAGAGACAGCAAATAGGTGTGCACCGCCTGGTGGTACATTGGATGCTGTGGGTCTGGCTAGGGCAGTGATTGGGACAGGAAATGTTGGCGATGTGCAGTGTGGCATTGTGCTTGCGCCTTGGAAAAGGGAAGGATGGAATGCTTTACTACAGTGTGTGGAAAATGTCTAGAGGTATGAGAAAGTGATGACGATTAGTGCCGTAGCTACACAAACAAGTTTTTAACATGTTATTAGGCTTGAATTTGTAGTTGTCTACATATACCTGTCGATTGTATATTCTTACATCATTACAAATTTATCTTGAACGCCTCAACTCTTACACCCATCCAAGCACATCAGCCCCATCATATAAATAGATATCAGAAATAAACAATACTAACAGGTAATCAGCCAGACCATCGCAACGCCCAACACTTGCTGCCCAAAGCCCCCAAACCATGCATCACACTCAAGCCGTCCCGTCCCATGCCATTCCACATTCTCCCGATCGGGTGAAACCGGGCGTGTAACCCAGCCAAGGATATCCCATGCTCTGCCGAGAGCCTAGAGTGCGAGTACCTACGCGGCTATAATACTCGAGAACACGCACCAAGCCTGGCACATGACGACGAAACACTAATTTCTAGTGTTTAGAAACACACGTCGTGCTGACAGTCTGTCAGATGGATAGGTAAACTAACATGATGGACACAGACAGGGATAACTACAGGGACACGGAGCGGGGGAACTCTAGTTGATGCCAAGATTCGGCAGTCCCGTGCGACGATTCGTACTATGTGTCTACAGTATTGTACTAGTATGTAGACCATGTGTGTGGAACTAAGCAATGGGGCGGAGCCGCGTAATGCAAGGCGCTCGCGGAGAGGGGGGGAAGAGGGAAGATGTCCGTTGTAGTGTTGCGTTGATGGGTAGTGGATGTGGGCGTTTCTTGGCTGTGTATCCCTTGGCTTACTTCCGCCGCGGGGATACAGGGGCGGCGACGTGCACCTGTGTGTGATATAGACAGGGAGGAAAGGGCTTGGGTTGGTGTGATAAGAGGGGATTACGGGCTTGTCCCGGCTTGTGGTTGCTTTTGTGGAGGACTTATGTTGGTTGGGTTCGCGGTCGGTCTTCTGGGCAAAAGGGGGGATGTGGGAAGCGGGAGGGATGAAGTCGAATTGTGCTTATCTTGTTGGAGTGCTACGTGACTTTGTACGAAGTATTACAGGCTTGTCCCGGCTGGGTTGTTTTCGGAACGTTCAGTTTACATATGAGCTAACTAGCTAGGTGTGCAGAGAGCCGGAACCGCGAAGTCGGTAATATTTCTTTTTTGTTTTGTTTTGCGGCTGAGGTTCTCGACTTTTGTGGGTGCGGTTGGAGCATGATTTCTCGCTGTGTATGTGCGTGTACGTACTCGATTATGTTCCCCTTTGAACTACCGGTGAGACTCTACACGTACCCAACTGTCACCCTTGACATGCCCCTCTCTCACATACATCATCCACAATCGCTCTCACATGAAATCAAACCGGAACCCACTTGAGGAATAACAAAGAAGAGGAAATCAATGTATTTACAGTACACAGTAGAGTTAGGTAGTAAGTAACAAGTATAAACAAACGACCCCTAAAAATAAAAATAAAAATAAAAATAAAAATAAAAAAATGAAATCCCACATGGCCGGAATTCCTACCCAAAAAACCATACATCCACCCACCAGGCCACGCCCCCACCATCCCAAAAAACAACCCTCCGGAACCCCCATCTCACCAGCAACCAAAATCCCAAAGGGAAAAAAAACCGATACCACGTTCCCGACTTTATCCTTTCCCCCTCCTCCCCCTCATCCTTACCCCCTCTCCGACCCCACCAGCCCCCAGAACCGAACTGCCGAGCTAAACTCACCTCATTCGTCCCCCCCCCCCTTTTTTTGATCCCCCCAAGTCTGCACTATGTACGGAGCATACGCTCAAACATACACCACCCCCTCATCACAAGCCGGAAGAAATCGGGTCCGTATCCCTATTCAACCCCAACCCATCTACACTAGAGCGAGCCCGTTACCATTCCCCCGGGTCGAGTCTAGATGGATGCTAAGTACCCATCTACTCCGCAAACGCCAGCAGGGCACGCGAGCCCCGTTGGGTATCCGTCTCCCTTGCGCTCTAATGCTAGGCGATTATAGTACGATATGCAAGCCCTCAGCCGTCGCTTTGATCAGCTGCAATGGCGCGAATGAATAAGATGGCCGGGGGAATGAGGGATGGATGGGGTGCATTAGGGACACGTGCTAAGCAATACGATATCCTAGTCTCTGATCGTGTCTAGTTTACATGGTTGGAGACGGCCATGTGGATTAGGTGAGATCTCAAGATTAGACTAATTGCTATAAGTGCGTGTGGTATAGATGCTTAGTGAAACACTTTGGGGTTACTACGTAATTAGTTTTACGGCAGGTTGACTGAGCTTAGGGAGGAGTTTGAATTGGTTGGGCGTTACTTGTAGTTGATTTTGCAGCTTGTAGGGATGATGGTAATGAGATGGTCTGAAAGTAATTTTATTCATCATCCGTAGATGGATGCTCAACTTCAATGATGAGGAGCACCATGCATCTATATGTCATGTGCCCATACCTGCCACTACTTCCTAAGCGGTCTCATGAGGATAGGCCGTAAATCCGCCGATCCTACTCCGTACACGCGCTATGGCTCAGTGACTAGTCCAAGCGAAAGAAATAGTAAACGAAAGAGGATATGGAGAAAGCAAGTCAAAAGAAAGTAAAAAGAAATCCTGTAAGCTAACAGACTAATCGTGACAACATACAACCATGCCATTTACTCAAAAACTGCTAGCAATGCGCCGCAGAATAAAAACAAACTATGAATCGTCCTGGTAGAAGGGTGAAAAGTCATGGTCGTGCTTAGACCCTGTTATCCGACCCAAGTACAGCCGTCTCGGGACGGGCTGGCTCGTTGATCTTCTCGCTGCTAACGATACGAGAAACGACACTACTAGGCGCGCCTAGAGTCGTGGCGCGGGAGATGGAGCCACCGACAAGTTGAGAGTCACTACCCCTCAAATATTTCGAATGGAAGTAAGACATGGCATGCTGACCGTTGCGAAGAGGCAGATGCCATCTCGCGACAAGCATACAGACCGCTGAAATGAGCAGGTTCGTACCCGACCACATCTGTACAGTGATGTAGGTATTGTACTTTGATACGAGGTGGCCAGCAATGATAGGCCCTGTGAGCGAAGGAATCGCAGCCATGGTATACATCATGCCCGTCCACTGGCCCAGCTTCGCCCTTGCTTTGTGAGCGTCGTGGTTGGAGACATATGTGCATTCCAAGATGTTGGAGATGGAAGCGGGAGGAAGACCGATGACAGCTCCAGAGAAGATGCCGAAAAAAACGCAAAAGCTGATGGCAGCAGGTAATGCAGTGGCCAGAGTCCACAAGACGTAGATAAGGATCGCGCATACAGTTGTGGTCGTGTAGTGCATGTTCAGCGCACCAAGTTTGTCCCCGAAGGCAGAGAGGAAGAGTCGTCCGACGGTAGAGGCGCCATTCATGATGGTGAGAAGCCAGAAGGTTTCAATTGGCGTGTTTGTGACGTGTTGAACATTGATCGGGGTCGTTCTTCCACCGCGCGTGCCGAAGCCAGAAACAGCTGCCCACTGCATTGTTGTTAGTCGAAGCATCGCAAAGGCCTTTGATGGACATACCTCTTCAAGGTTAAAGAAGACGGGATAAAATCCAAAGAAAAGAAAAGCGACACCAGCTGAGAACCAGCAGAAGGATTTGTTACGGAATGCATCAGGATCAATCCATGTTTTGATTGCACGATAACTCTTGGGCCGGGGATGAAAGTGATCCGGGTTCGGCGTAGCAAAGATCCATGAGAACAGTGCAGTAAGGGTGACAAGACCGGAAACAGCACGAACAGCGTTATTGAATCCAAGAGAATCAATGAGGTATCTGAGCATAGTAGGATATACCACTCCAGCGATGCTAGCACCGCAAGCCACGACGCCGACGGCAAGAGCTCGATGTCTGGGGAACCACGTCGCAGCGACTGGACATGTTAGTGGGATCTTCCGTACCATGGAATTGATATACTTACTCTGAGAGCTTGCTACAAAGAAGCAAGACATGCCTAGACCGACTACCAGTCCCTGTGTAGCCCAGATGTGACTGAAGACACCGACAGCTTGCTCGCCCTTAGGATGGGCAACACTGAGCATGAACATGCCGAAGGGCACCAAGATAGCGCCAGCTCCGAGCACGGAACGAAAGTGGCCAGCGTCCAGTAGTCGACCCATGGGAGCAGAGAGAAGAAGGACAAGGAACGACTGGGTCGAGCCGATAAGGTTCAGCTGAAGCTGGTCGACATGTTTGAGTGAGTGGCCAACATAGTAAGACGAGAAGGTGCCGTAGGCATTGACCAGTCCCCATGAGTTGAACATGAGGAAGAAGCACCCGAGCCAGCAGGCGTACGCCCGCCATGTCTTTGGCCATGGTGACTCGGTCCTGCGAGTTTCGCTGGAGGAATCATCCATGGATGAGACCTCGGACATGTCGTGAGGGTTTGGCAGTCGAAATTCAATGTCGTTGAGACCTTGACCACGGTCCAAAGTGTAGGTAGTCATGATGAAGAAGTGGTGATGGCTTATTGAGGATGAGCCAACTGACAAAGAAGGGGCGACTGAAAAGCGAAGGAGTTGCAATGAAGGAATCAGGATGCTCAACACAAAATCTTGAAGTGTGTTGGAGGGGAAGCGCTCAGAATGTTGCGCCAGAAGGTTCTTGAGTTTCAGAAGTTTGGGAATTATCTCCAAGTATAAGTACTCCAGCAATGTTATCAAATCTAGCTTGGGCCTGGGGCATGTCACCAAGCCACGCACGGGTCGGTGAATGTCTTTTACTAAAAGGGATCCACCCCCAGCATGCGTGTTATCTAGCCCACCCCACGGGCGAACTTGGATGGGCAGCAGATGTCCATGACGTGCTAGTCCCATTTTGCGTGGTGAATAAGACAAGGGGCCACACAAGCAACGCAAGGAAAAAACGCCCAAGAGGAAGCCAAGAGAATGGGCTCCACAGCCAATGCAGACTCCTTCACTCCGCCAGTGTCAGGGTTTGCGTTTGACGGTACCCTAATCCTGTGTGACTGTTTCCCAAGAGCCGGCGTAAGACGCAATCACGGCTTGTCAATGCACCAATGGGCTCGACGGGACACGCAACGTCCGCGAGATGGGGTTTAATATGCTCGTACAGTGTCGTGAGGATATTGAGGTCCGTGGCCGGTAGTTACTGGGCTGTGTACAAGCTATAAGGGTCGATGACTTCATGTGACTCCACAAAAGTATCCCATGGATAGGCTGTCTGGAATGACAGCCCAAGATTCTCGATGTCATTCCGCGCATAGAAACACATATAATAGAGACGACACAGCGCAAGAGATGCTAGTCCAACAGAGGGTCTGAAGTGTGTTGGGTTTGTTTCAACATCGGAGACAATTGAAAACGCCGAAGAGTGAAAGTGCATAGGCGAAGCATAAGATGGCGTAGCGGAGCGGGACGCTTTGGTGCTCCTCCAAGACTTGGCGGATTATGGCGGAAAACTAGCTCAATGTTGATTGGGACCTGCTGGGAATGGGATCGGTATCTCCCTAAAGTTCCACAAGCCAAGGCCATGGGACTTTGAGAGCGCATGGTCGTCTTAGCCGTGGGTTTCTACCCTTGCGCCCATCGCGGCGATCTTACAGTACATGCTCTCTATGAACTCCGGACCGTGCAACCGCTCAGCTTCATGGCGATATCGCGAGTCTCCTGGGCACTTTCACAAGGCAAATTGATCGGTAGGCCGGGAAGTGACCACGTTGGAGTTCAACGCCAGGCATACTCTCAGGTTGCATATCACCAAGAAAGATGGCTGTTCTAGGGGTTTGAAAGGAGTAGGAAGAGCGATGATCATTCTAAGAAGGTCGGGGTGACCATCGAGAGGAGATTTTGTGACCTTGCCAAGGGATGTATTCGTCGCACCTGATCCTATTGCTTGTGAGCGGTGCTTCGTTATCTTAGCACGGCCTCACCCGCTGCAGCAGTGGGCGTCCGAGCCGCAGCGGCTTGGCTCATTCTTGCTTGTTTCTCCCGCCACCTAGATGCTGTCGTCTCTCCAAGGTGCGACGTGAGAGTTCAAGGGACCGGCGAAACGCCCTTCACAACGGGGGTGGTGGCAAAGAATCTCAGGTTTCACATCATTGCGGATGAAGTCCATATCAGCGATGCCAGAATGGGGACTTCGGCACATCCCGGGACGACTACGCCGATGAATCAGGATAGCAACACGCAAGCAGTGGCGGGGGGGTGGACGCCATATGATGGCGGTGTGCGTGGCGAAGTGCGTGGAAGGCGGCCACAAAGGAGTAGTGAGATAGGATAGCGATAGATACCCAGCTAAGTGGCATCTGGTGTTGAGGTTCCGCCAAGCAGCCTAAACAGAGTCCCCCCTTGCGCAGATCCAGCGCCGAGCCCTATAACAACTACTCCGTAGATGACCTCAGATCTAAGAAACGATGCCGATCCTCCCAGGCGATGAAAAGGCATGCGATTTAACAATGATCCGGCACAGATCGCCCATGGACCGGTTTCAATCTGGACAGACTTCAGATTCTTCTGCACAGCCAAGACGTGCTGCGTGGCCTGCAATTACCCCTTCACCAGATCTCACCAAGGCATTAAGATGCATCTCTAGCTTCCTAGTGAAGAGCGGGGGAGTCTCCGCTGCGGATATTCCAGACGTCAGTCGGCCTCTGTCACGACGCCCGCTTCCTGTAGAGAATACGCCCGTGTATCCGGGGAATTTCGGACTCCCACTGCCATTGTCGACATCGTGGGATTGCCTACGTAACCTACTTACCCATACCGCCTTAGCCTGTTAGGCCCTAGATACCACGATACTACTCCGTACAAGGGAACAAGTTGTAATGTACATACGGATGGCCTCCCCTGCCTATATCAAGGACAAACGTCGGCTGAGAACCAATCAATGGTGACTATCTGGTCCGCCCGTACATACATGTTCCCTCGCCCACGGACGAGAATGACGACCCCCCCCCCCCCCCCCCTCCCCTCAAATAGACATTGATGTCGCCGCTGCGGCCCAATCCACTTGACCATAGTATTCTGGGCTACCATGGAAACCACAACCCGGTCCATTCCTTTCGCAGTGTCCTACAGTTCCGCCACCAAGGTGCTTGGCACTTAGCCCGTACCGAACAATATAGTTATACCGGGCCAATAGATGGGGAGGTTCGACATGGAGGCTTGCCCTACATAAGAAAAGCCACCCAGGCGTTACTCATCGGGATTTCGACATGGGCAACTATTCTAGCAGGAGCCTGATTTCGATTCATTGCAGATCTCGCGTTACCTGACAATACACTGCCCAGGGAATTAGTGAAGATCCATATTACAGACTGCGCAGGGAAGTAAGTGTACCGGTGACGGGAGTTGTGGTCTGCTGACAGGTTGTCACTTGTTCAGTTCTAGGGGCCATGACGGCTGTTGATGTGTTTCTTTCGAACCGTACTCTGTACCACCTACTGCTACTACTGGTGGTGGTGGTACTGACTTGGCTTGTCACTGCGTATACCTCTCCTCAACAACACACGACCCATCGTCGTCACCATCACAAGATAGCATATTGACTGATGTAGAATAATATCAATCCAGCACAACACACAGATGTCATCAGAGAGAGTAAAGTATCAAACAGAAAGGATTAATAACTAAGGCCAACTACGCTACCCGAAGCCGCCCGACAAATGCTGAGGAGAAACGCCATGCTCCGAATGCCGAGGAAGAAGAGCACAGTATTACACTAGAGCTGGAACCACCCCAAGCGCCCCAACCACGAACCCAGCTTCCCAGCTACCCAGCAAAAGCAGACGCAGGGTTCGCCGCAGAGCATAAACACAAACACAATCACATCCGACGACCGGATACAGGGTTCCACCACAATTTAGGCCAGTAACGTCTTTCGCCGACCATGGCTTACACGCCCTTGATCGCCACCGTCCTCTCGCTGTTCAATTTATCCGCATTCCGCTCATGGCTCTCCTTCTTGCAGTCCTCCAGCCCCTCACACTTGTGGTCCTCCAACAACCGATGCTTGCCACAGAAATGGCCCGAGCAGAAGCCACAATCTCCCACGATGCGCTGTGCCGCGTCCCGACACTCCTTGAACGAGCATCGGATCTTCTTGGGTGGCATGCCGCCGCGCATGGGGAGCGCCATGTGCAGCGTCGCATTCGACGGGATGTGGAGGGAAGAAAGCGTCGAGGAGGATGATGTGAGGTGGGTGCCTGCGTGCACGAGACGGAGGTCGGATTCAGGGACGTTATGCCGAAGGGCAAGGAGGGTGGACAGGGTGGAGAGTGTGGTTGATGAGGGGATTGTTAGGGGGATGGCTGTGGCATCTTGTCAGTGCGATGTTCTCGACAGCTGCTTCTGGCCGTGGTGGTAGTTGTGATGGTGATGATGACTGTGCTGATGGTGATGGTGATGCGGTTCCGAAGATCGGAATGGAGGGCGAGTACTCACTGCTCGTGCCGGAAACATTCTTTACGAAGATCTGCATGGTGTCCTCCTCCGACTGCGTGGAGCTGACACTGGAAATGGAAGCCGAGCGACGCATGATGGCTATGATGTTGTCGTGGTTCGACTCGTGGAAAGGAAGTGATGACGACTGCGGTTGGGGCGCCCAGGTGTTCACGTCTACCGGTATCTAGGTACAGATACGGGAGAGAGATAAAGGCGACGACTTCAATGTACTCGTTTATAGTAGACAGACGTGCGCTGAGGAGAGTGTATGTATGTGTGTGCGTGTGTGTATGTATGTATGTATGTACATGTGCGTATGCGTGCGTGGGTGTGAATGTGAGTGTGAAAGGCAAAGAGAGGTTGAAGTGACGAGCAGAGGGGTGCGTGATGAGTTGTTCGTGACAGCGTGGAAATATGAGTGAGACAGCGCAGCAGATGGGGATGGCGACAAGGCAAGGCAAGGCAAGGTATATGTGACGCAGGCCAGGCGCTTCGGATCCGTCTTATAAAGGCGGTCGGCCGGCGAGGCGAAGGCGAATGCGTACTACCTACGTGCACGGTTCAGACCAGCAGCAGAGCAGACACAAGACCTTGGACATGATGCAACCCTGGATGGGAGAGGATTGGAGCCGCATCCGACAGTCGACAGTCGGCGCCGTATGTTGCCTTGCCATGGACAATACGGAGTAATAGCTGTTGATTAGATGTGCCTTTCGAGCTGCAACTTGGAGATTGGAAGCTCAGGATGATGCCGGCTTGCTCCCAACGTGCTACGAACTATGCATCGCAGCTAGATCGATCGATTGATTGATTGATTGATAGATACCCCGTAGATACTTGGGTACTCCGTAGATAGTTACTTGATAGCTTGATTAGTTACCTGCTTACCGACTTGTTGAATGACTGACTGACTGACTGATTGACTGACTGAACCATCAGCGACCATGACTAAGCCATGCCTCAGCCCATTCAATCAAATAACCTTATAAACGATCTCGGGCCTTCTCCCACCCACACATGGACGGAGTATCGACAGCTACCGATAATGAAGATGTGCGATACACGGCCCGATTGACTGTACAAGTACACAGTAAGAACCCGAGACAACACGCACGCATGAATCGAATGTCCCTTCTCCCGTCCCAATCACTGCCTCTAAACACTATTGCACAGAAGAGCCCCAACATCGGCCTACCTTCCCTCCTCCAGCCTTCACTCTGCCACGTATCGCAAGCATACACGCTGCATAGCACAGCACAATATCCACCTTGCCACCCCATCTCATCCCTTTTCCCAAATGTCCCCATCCCATCCCATCCCATCCCATCATAGTCAACTCCTCCCATTCCACCCCATTCCATCCAATCCAATCTACTCCGTCGACCCGTCAGCCTCACCCACCACCACCACCACGAATCGCAGCCACAATCCCCTCAGCTCGTCTACCATTCATACATATACATACATACGGAGTAGATACTGCGTCACTTCGTGCATACCGCCCTGCGCCCACCTCGCTCGCTTACCCACCACATCTGCATTCCCGCCCAGGAACAGAACATATCACACGTGGACGAAAGCCGTCGCATACTAACCGTACCCAGCTCCCGTCTACACAAGCCATTTCAAAACGTTCCTTATTAGGCATCGTCTACTCCAAACACAAGTGCATGCATGTACCCACTCACATAATAGCACATACACACATCCACACATCCACACACACACACACATACATAGTATACTCCGTACTCCGTACATGCGTGTTCGATGCACTGTCGCATAACATGCTTGTTTGAGGGGATTGTGCGCCTGCGTGTCGAGGTGATGGAGATGGTGCGTCACTTGTTTGGGGCATTGTGTTTTACTTGCTGTAGCAGTGTAGCCGTTGTGCCGTTGTCGCGGACCATCTCCGGGAGACTTTCCAGCGTTCCACATGTATGCATTCTAGCCTTGTTCTTGACCCATCGATGATGACACGGGGGAGCGATTTAATCACTAGGCACTCTACGGACTAACAAGTATCCAACGAGTGCAGAGTAATACATACAATACATGATCGTGTTTCCACATGTATGCATTCTAGCCTTGTTCTTGACCTATCGATGATGACACGGGGGAGCGATTTAATCACTAGGCACTCTACGGACTAACAAGTATCCAACGAGTGCAGAGTACATACAATACATGATCGTGTTTCCACATTACGTGTAAGCATGCGTTGTAATTGTCAGTGGGTATGCACAACCCTGCCTGCCACCCACTATCTACGTATACAGTACTATTTATCCAGGTACTTTTACCCATGCAAAGGTTTTCTACAATACTCTACAACATTGCCTTGGGCATGTTCTTCATGGCCTGCCTCACCCCCAAATCCGCCAGAATCTCCTCGGTGCCACCTAGAATCGCATCGAACTTGTATGTCCGATGGAACATCTCCACCACCCTGCCCATCCCGGTCTGCGTCAGTCCCCTCCCGCCAAAGATATTGACAGCCTCGTCTGCGATTTCGTGCGCCGAGCGCGTAGCATGGGATTTGAGCAAGCCAATGGGTCCTCCCAGGTGCTTGTTCTGCTGCGCGTAGGACATGGTGGACATTTGGTAGGCGATAGTTTCGAGCCAAGCTTGGGAGGACTCGACGTGGGAGATCATTTTCGCGAGTCTGGTAGAGAAGGAAGGGGGGTTTGATGTTAGAGAGAATTCCGACGCCAATGGGAGTGGGGATAGGGAGACTCACTTTTGACGAATGGCGGGTTGCTCGATCAGGAGCTTTCCGAAGACGATGCGCTGGTTGCACCATTTGAGACATTCTTCGACGACTGTGCGCGACATGCGGATCACGGCCGCGCACATCATGAAACGCTCGTGGTTGAAGTTGCTCACTGGTTTTTAGCTGGTCAGCTTCGAAATTTTGATACGCTAAATACCTCACCACCTTCTCTGCGAGGGTACGTATACTTACTGATTACGATGAAGCCCTTGTGTTCTTGTCCAAGCAGATTCCCCACCGGCACCTTGACATCGTTGAACTCGATGAACGCTGTCCCGGCCGCTGTCGAGTACGCGGTCTTGATAAGGCTCGTCTCAACGCCCTCCTGGCGATCTACAAGAATAACACTGAAACCCTTTTCGCTCTTGCAGCCTACTACAAAGTAGTCACACCACATGCCGTTGGTGATCCACTTCTTCGTTCCCCTGATAACATAGTGCTTGCCGTCGGGCGTTTTCGTGGCAGTTGTGCGGAGCCCAGCCACGTCGGAACCAGCGAATGCTTCAGTAATAGCGAGGCACATCTTCTTCCTCCCCGAAAGCACGTCTTCCACAATTTGAGTCTTTTGCGCCGACTCGGGCATCCATTGCAGTACGGCAGTGAGCGATATCATCATGCCCGACATATTGCCGTCCTGGAACCCACGAGCATTGCTCCGAACAAACTCCTGCGCCTGCACCATATCATGCAGATAGTCGAATTCCTCTCCCTTGACCACTCCAAATAGATTCTTCCCATGGAGATGCTTGCCGGGTCCTAAACGCATAGCGAGCACATCCTTGGACGCCATCCGATCAATCAGTCCTTGCGAGATATACGTCCCATCCTTTTCCTTCTCCTGCGCCTCAGGCGTGACAAATTCATCGACAAACTCCCTCACTTTCCTCTGCAACAAGCGATGAGATTCTTTGAAAAGAAGACTCTTTCCCTCGGGCCTAAGCCATAGCGGCTCGGCGTATGGCACCGTACTGAGTTCCCCCACTCCTCTGACAACGACTTCGGATTTCTCGCCTTCAATCGTGCCGAGGCACAAGGAGGAGTACTTCTCGAGTACCTCTTGCCGGTGCAGGTTGTAGAAGGCGGCTGTGGCGTCGGTACCAGCGACTTGCTCGAGCACGACGGAGCCGCCTGGGTGTGCGTCGACGAAGTCGCTGAGGTCGTAGACTTTGTGGTCGATTATGCACCACAAATCTTCTGGTGTGTTGTGGGACGCGACAGCTTCGCGGGTGAGGGCGGCGTGCGGCATCTTGGGTGAGTGTGAAATCACGTTGCGTTACTTCGATTCGGGTGTAATAAATGGGATGGATGATGCCTCAACAATGCAGAAGAGCGTGTGTGAAGGGGATGGAGGAATGGGGATGATCAAAAGATCCAAGCTACATCGTACTATGTAAAGAGAATACGGTGTGAACGAAACGCCTTGTTAGCCAGGCCCAAAGCTAAAGCGGATTCTCTACAGGCTTTCTCCGCAAATGAGACGGTGTTGTTGTTGGTGGGTACGGAAATACTGGGGTAGCTGCCGAGGTTCGAGGCACTACATCAGCTGGATTCCGGATGCGCCGATTGGCTGGATGCTCATGATTACTACACGAAAAAGAGACACGCTGATAGGTCATGGAGTGGGGTAATTCATAATCATCATTAGTAAGAAGGTACTTCGTAACGTGTTTAATCAGTAAGCTGATCAAATCAGTAACCTGATCACCCCACCAAGAATAGCCACCTTCTTTGTACGATATCACAGTGAATCACAGTGAA
>JAFISD010000359.1:0-20952 GCA_022560085.1 Helminthosporium solani | reverse complement strand
TAGTCGTAGGTAGAAGCCAGACCACAAGCGGAGGCTAGGGGACAGCTGGCCACACTTTAGGTGTGGTGAAGTGGGGCCTGCTGATACGTTCAGCAAAGCATCGGCTGTCCGCCAAACCTCAGCTTCCGGGCATAGCTGCGAAATCGCGGCTGAAACCGTGTAGGAATCAATCAATCAATCAATCACCACAACGTCAGGCGGAAACATGTCATCAACGCTTCGCGAAGAAATAGACTAACCCCACTGCAAGCAAGTTTCCATTCTCCCATCGCTGTTCTACTTCTTCAAATCCGTCTCTAGATCATCAAATAATTGCTCAACCACTTCACGAGCGTTCGCCTCCCCAATGGGCATGTCAGCCTGGGCCCAAACTTTATGAGAATCTTTGTCTGCTAGCTCCTTCAAAGTCTTATCATCCGCCCCTTTATTAACCTGGAATTTGTACCGTTTATATTGTTTCCCGTTCTTGGTGAATGCTTCACCATTGTCCAAGCGTGAACCAATCTTCTTGTCGTTATTTCCGGATTGAGTCGGCGCAGCTCTTGTTCCCACAGTTCCTTGCCCGTTTGCTATCTTCTGCACGCGCGAATTGCTCTGGAAGATCCAGGTTTTGAGACTTTCGAGGGATGACTTGAGTGCTCGGCTCATGGTGACTGAATCAGCTTAGTCAGATGGCTAATAGAATTGGTCAAGTGAGAAGCGGTGATACACTTACTAAGTAAGAGGTTGAAGAAGTCTGGATATGAGCGAATTCGATAGCTAAGGCCTACGCTCATGTATCGGTAATTAGCATAGAAATGACTAATTTAGGATGGGAAAGTAGATAGGCCCATGGAAGAACGGACTGTGAAAATTGAAAGCAATGTTGATGGGGTTAGATGCTCGTATGATCTCTGTGGTAGTGTCAAACCTCTGGTAAAGGAAGTCTCTTTATAGCAACTTCATTACGGCTATGTGGTGTTTTTCTTGGTTTGGCGCGCGGCAAGAGCCTTAGGGTTTCACCCATAGTTGGTATAGTTGGTACAGTAACAGGCGCTTGGGGGCCATGTAGTCTCATGTCTCTAGCGTGATCACCAAACCTTTTATAATGCTGTTTCATTGGATGACAGCGCAAGGTGGTCGTGCGAGACGCTCGCTAACTGACGGCTTCTTGGCGTTGCAAAAAATTTTCGCGAATAAATGGTCTTCTCATGTTACGCGACCTATCAATCACGCGTGATCACAGCTCGAACTATTTGCAGAGGATTATGCAGAAAACCACTACTTTAATCAGATCCGCCCGCCATTGGAATGTATCAAGCATGAGAACCATGGCAACCCAAGACTCTTACTCTCATCGACCAGTTCCACGAGCGTTATTTCCTGGTAAATTGACCTGTGTCGAAATCAGTGGTCATATTGCTTATTCAGTCAGAGATGAAGTATAGTGATGATCTCTTCAACTACACTCGAGGTCGCTTCGTTTGTAATGAAGCATATGAGATGTCACAGCGCCAAGTCCGCTTCAACGTGAATGAGCTAGCTCGTCACGCCGCCGAAGCTATCGGAGCGAAATCATGTGTTAGCATTGAAAAATATCCCGATGGCATGTATAATAAGAGTATGCTGCTCACCATGGATAACGGCTCGCAAGTTGTGGCCAAAGTTCCAAATCCAAATGCTGGCATACCTCATTTCACCACTGCAAGTGAAGTTGCGACAATGGATTTCGTACGTTTCATCCTAAGAGTCATTGCATTCAAGTTTTTTAACATACTATAGGTACGAAACGTCCTGGGTACTCCTGTTCCTAGAGTCTTGGCTTGGAGTTCCAAGGCCCAGGAGAATCCCGTTGGTGCAGAATATATTATCATGGAGAAGGTTCTAGGAGTCGAGCTGGAACAGGTTTGGCCGAGTATGAACATTAAAGACAGACTTGCTCTTGTTAAGACCATTGCTGGTTTTCAAAAAGTCTGGACCTCGATTTCCTTCAAGAAGTTTGGAGGTCTATACTATGCAAAGGATCTGGACGAACCGACCGGAAAGGAGCCACTGTACGTTGATGCAAATGGGACCGAGATTATAGATGAAAAGTTTGCCATTGGCCAATCTACAGGACGCGAATTAATTGACAACGGAAGAGCGACTATCCACTTTGACAGAGGACCATGTAAGATTCCTGTCCTTTAAAAAGAGCCCTTTCAACTAATGAGGACAAGGGAACACTTTGGAGGAATATCACAGTGCAATTGGACATCGGGAAATCGCCTGCGTTAACCAGCTTCCTCATTTACCCAAGTCTCCAATAACTCTTTGCGGCCCGGGAACCTACCAGCCAACGAAAGCAAAAAAGCTTAGAGCCTTGCGTTGCTATCTCAAATTGGTCAGGTTCCTCCTTCCTATAGATCGAGCTATTTCATCGGCGCATCTCTGGCATGGCGACCTGCATGTTGCGAATATTTTTGTGAATCCTTCGGAACCTACTGAAGTTGTGGGCATTATAGATTGGCAATCTACCGAATTATGTCCTCTCTACTTCCACGCCCGTCAGCCTCATATCCTCGACTATGATGGCCCGCCAATATCCGGTTTAGAGCGACCACAGCCACCAAAAGATATAGAAAAGCTTGAGGCAAACGCAAGGAAATATGCAGAGACTTTGTATTTGCAGCAATCACTCTGCTCTCTCTACAACACTTTGACTTACTACCAAAACCCACAACTTTACGCTGCGCTTGAGTTCCAGCAAACGACGAGCTACCTACTTCTACTCCTAGCCCGTAACCTCCTCATTGATGGCGAGGCATCCTATCTCTTGCACGTGGCTGAGTTGGAAGAAGCATGGGACACTCTTCCTAGAGCTAAAGGCCAGGCTTATCCATTCTCTTTTTCACGAAAAGAACGGGAGGAGATCGAGGCTGAGGTTGAAGGCGTGGTACGCGGTATGGAAGCGATGCGTTCAATTAAGGAGAGCATGGGTGAATTGTTTCCTGAACAGGGGTTAGTGAGGCGGGACCAATACAAAGAGACGCTAGACGCATTAGCGCAGGTGAAGGACCAGGTTATTAAGGAATTTGCTAGCACTGAGCAGGAGAGAGAGGTTTGGGAGAAGATGTGGCCCCTTGGAACTTGAGGTTTTACTTGGATGCTAAGATATGGTGATAAAGCCAGGGTGCTGGAATCAACTGATTGGTGAGGGCCTATAATAATATGCAATCTGATATCATGTTGGGTGTACTGTATGGTTCGCCTTAGTGACGCACTTCGAGGCGTTGGAGGAGCTGCTGTTTTCTCTAGATCAACGGTGGCTGCACAGTCTTTGCCCGTTTTTGTAGAGCTTGGACGCATTGAGCTGGCGATTTCATAATGGGGGGGGGGGGGGTATATTTTCTCCTTTGCAGCCGTTACTATATACTCATAATGAAAGAAGAGGGTCTTACAAGCGTTTCTTTGCTTGGAGGCAACCAAGGCTGTCCAGCTTCGTCTGCCGACATGAATCCACCGAATCGGCCATTGCGATAGGCTAGAAGATAAATTTGAGTGTCGTACTCTAGGCACAACTTGGTTAATTTTTCGTGGAGCGTCTTTGTGAGCTTTTGGTAATTGTTGTTGGCAGCTCGCATTGACCTGTTGCGAGGCCGTACCTGGCGTGACGTTGACGCCATAGCGATAGTCCGAGGCATGGCTAGCTTCAGCGGCCTGCAAACTATATGTTAATTACATACGACATCTGGATACTGGTTCCTGTTTTGCGCCTCCATCGTGAATGCTAAGATAACGTCAAGCCGTGAATCAGTAGTACGCAGTTTGTGCTTTGGCACTTGGGTCTGCTAATTATAGAACGCTGTCGCTTGTTGCTGGCAATGGTTCCACTTTAGAACCCACACGATTCCGTTTTGGTACTTGTCACTTTTGGTCCCTCTCCTCGTTTCCGTGTTCCTGTCAACACTGCACAGGAACGCAACCCGCAAGCGATTTGCCAAAGAAGCATGGAGGAACGAAGCAGAAATGCAAGTATCAAAATGTGGTTATCGAGGTAGTCTTTCGCACGCAGAAAACAGTAAAACCAAAACCGTGCAAGGATTCAGAAATGCTGGAAATATGGTCGACAATTCTAGGAAGAGAGCCCGCAACGCTTGAGGATAAGGATAACATAACCTTACAGGAATAACAGGTTGGGAGACGCCCTTCGTTCACATCGTTAGCTAAGATGAAGTCTATAGATTTAATTAAGAAATAGACTTATTGCTGAGTCGGCCTAGTGCTAAGAACGAGTGGAGTGCGCTGGCGACCTTACGTGACTGCGAGAAGGCGCTTCAACTGTGAGATTTGCCAGCAGACGACACCTGATCGGGATGGTTAATCATTGGCTAGGCGCTAGCTATGTTTTATCATTTTATTATTTTATTTATATTTCTCCTTTGGAGACGCCACTATCTGTGGCACTTGATTAAATTAGCCCTGAAATTGGAATCTATTGTCTATATAGCGAGAGGCTAGCCCTACTAACTACTACTAGATCAACGAATGCCAATTATCAACGCCTAGCCTCCGCAAGTCAACCATCAGCGTATCAGTAAGCTAAAGTATTTAGTTAGTGCGAGATACATGGTGCTGACGTAACACTCCCTACATCGCGCTCCCCAACGATAGTTCCCAGGCGAGGTCTAGCTTTAGCTAATGCCACAGTGGGGTTATAGATAGAGAGATGTATTGAAAGATGTCTCAACTCCTATACAAGCACTGATTACTCACTTGACCCAATCTTGTTATTGAACAATGCTCCGCGAAGACAGGTATGAAAACCAGTTACCCACGTCCCTCGCAAGACGAGAGACTTAGTGGGTTAAAAACCGGAGAAGTTAAAGTATTAATTACATCGCATCCAATCTACTAGAAATCCATGGACTATCTCCACTGGTTTTCTCGGCGCAAAAAGTTTTTGTTAGTACCGTGTCCGTGCGCGTGATGCACGGAGTCGCGTGATGCACGGCAACACCAAAATAGCTATACTAAACATGAATTTATTGAACCACACACGATTAATAGTATCGTGAGATTTTTTGTTATAGAGTAGTTTGGTACTAAATAATCAACTTTAACTATCTATATTTACTTGGTAGCTTAGTGTTGCGGCCGGCGCGGGTGGTTGTTGCTGAGTGAGCTAATGTAGCCTTTGACGACTCTCCGACGTCTACAAGACCAACTATTGCCTTCTGACGCTTATTACTTTGAGTAGTAGCTTCTGAAGCTTTCCTCTTACCCTTTTGGGATAATTGGATAGCCTTCTGAGCGTTTCTAGCCTCTCGTTGCTCAGCTACCTGAAGGGCCTTTTTAGCCTTCTCCTTCTCTCTAGCCTCTTTAGCTACCTTTCTTGCTTCACGCTTCTCTTGAGCTATCCTTTCTTTATAGGCTTTATTACTCTCTCTTATCTTTTTCCTCTCAGCTTTTTGGGCCTTTAGCTCCTCCTCTTCACGTTCTTTAGCTTCCTGACGAGCACGAGCTTCCCTAAGCTTCCTAGGTGACCAGAAGACAGCACCACCATGGTATTCATTATCTTGTTGAAGATCAAGGACTTTTTTAGGCTTCTTACGCTTCTTTTTAATCTTTAGAGCCTCTCTTAAGCCTTTGACCTCATGGTGGAGTCGTTGGTTTTGAACTGAGATGTGGTGAAGTGACTGGCTGAGTTGGTGGCTGTCTTTACTAGCCTGGTCCTTTACTGCTGACCGTAGAAGGCGCTCTACTTTACGCCAGTCTGATCCGCTGAGTACAGAAGTAGAGCTCTCTCGTGACTCCTGGTTGTCTAAGGTGTTGTTGGTGAATCGTTTAAGTATAACGTTAGGATTAAGTGGTGATATACCAGTAGCCTTAAAAGACTGTAGAATCGCTAGAGAGGTAAAAGTACTTTGCTAGGCCTTCTAGAATAAAGGAAAGAAGTCTCCTTTAGAAATTGAGACTAGTCCTTGGCCGTCCTGGAGGTAGGTAGATAGCTTAGTTGAGTACGCCTGTGACAGTGGCTTAAATAACACTACATCAAGTGGCTGTAGCGTATGTGTTGAATTAGGAGGATATATAGCTAGTAGGATCTTTCGTTGATTACATGACTTAATAAAGGCTTTGCTGACATGAGATCCATGGCCATCAAGGATGAGTAGTTGGTAGGCTTGGGTTGATACTGGCTTAGTAAAGCGATTAAACACTTGTTCAAGCTAGGCAAGGCCTATCTTATCATTCGTCTAGCCTGATTGAGATGAGGTAATAAGTACAGGGTGTTCTACTTGTATATCTTTAACCTATCTTGATCGTATAGCTTGGCTAGTAGAGGTGTAGATAAGGCTTGGTGGTAAAGCTGATCCATCGCCACATATACAAGCTAAAACTGTAATCTATTGCCTTGATCTATCTTGGATAGAGTCTTTAACTTCTCCTTTCTCAAATGAGGCCCTACTAAAGACGCGTTTTGATCATCTAGTAATGCTAATTATAAAGCCCTTTTTATCTATATTGTAGATTTGGTGAGGCTCTAGGCTATACTCAGTAATCTTGGTACGTAGGAGATCAAAGTAGAGGCTATATTTATAGCCTGAATCAGCTTGGTGGCGATTTCGATCTATTCCAGTTGTCCAGTGTAGGATTAGATCAATCTTGTGTCGGTGAATAAAGCGTGATACCCAGCTATCGCTTACTGGCTCTTTTGCAATAGCTGACGCGAAGTTTTGTACTATTTGTTTTGTAGGTGGTAAGTGACGCTCTGTAAGCTTTTTAATATACTGTACAAGCTCTACTTCTTGTTGTTGGCTGAGCTTTCGCTGATAGATGGCTTTGGTCGCATTTGACGTTTGGTTCTTGTTACACCTTCGCGATAGCGTAGATCAATCAACACCAAACCGTTTCGCGATTTCGGTATTCGTAAAATCTTCACCTGGCTTATGCGATTTCACTGCTGCAATTGCTTCTTCAATCGGGCTTATATTGGTGGAGTTGTGACGCGTCAACTAAATGTGGTGTTTTGGTGTTGCCGTGCATCACGCGCACGGACACGGTACAAAAAAAATGCTTCGCATGCTCGTCCATCCTTCACGTGTGCTCATGTAACTAGGTCACGGGCACTACGAGAGCTTCCCAGTACCATCCTGGTGCACATGGCCAGTGGTGATCCTCCTGTCATTCTCGTCTTTGAAACGAATGGAGATGACCGGCTTCTTATCGTTTGGATCGTCATGGGACTGGTGCCACCTGCTTCCCTTGATCTCTGCCTTCTTGATGGCTGGATTCTAAATCATGTAAGCAAGTTTGTGGCTAGACGAGCGTTGCGTATCGACATACATTTTTCTCAGCTTGTTCGCAGAATGCTTTGACTACTGGGCGGCTCTCGAAGTCGAGTTTATCAAGGGTGACAGTGCCGACGTATTTGATGAGTCTGCGGGATGAGGCTTGCATGTTGGAAATTGCGATGGTGGACTAGTAACGTTTGGAGGGATAGTGAAGGATGTTGTGATGTGCTTGATAATGAATGTTGATTGATGAGAATGTGATGAGGCATGATTGATGGAAGGCAGCCTCTGCTCTTATACTCTCAGTTCTTGGACTTCGCAACACTGAGCTCTTGATGCTATGCCGCAACTCTGAGCTCTTGGTGCTGTGCCGCAACACTGAGCTCTTGATGCTGCGCCCCAACAGTTTGAAGCTTCACTCCAAGTGGAATCCAATACTTGCTAAAATAGCAAGAGCGTCACTCTATCCTCCGTCATTCGCTCATGCAACTTCAGTCACATCCCGAATGTGGCTATGAAGAAGTGACACCAAGTCTGAATGAGGCATTGTGGGGTGAGTGGTTGACGCGCGTGTGCTCTGAGTCCGACTATTAGAGAAGTTCAAGAATAGTCGGCGCGTAACGAGCGGAGTCCGCGTGATGGTGAGATAGAACCCTGTTTTGCTAGCGTCGTTGTTGCCGCCGGCCAATTGATCGACGAGCACAGACGCGTCATAGGCATCAGTGCGGCCAACATAACATGCCTTTGGACCGTCACACTAACTTCCCACAATGATATAGTGTCTCTACACCATGCTTAAATTTGGTCAACGCGCATGTACTCGCTTCAAATTTCCCTCTCACATCTCCCGAATTTCGCGCTTCCAGAGTACGAAAATGAATGCCAGCGAGCTCTTCGAGGAGGAGCGCCTTCCGTGGTATGGCCATGATCAGTTTTATCCAGCACGACCTGGTGAGATTCTCGATTCTAGCTTTAAGGTTATAGGAAAACTCGGTTACGGTGCATACTCTACGGTCTGGCTGTGTCGGGATATCCGGTATGTTTGGCGTTCTTCACCCCCACCCACCCTTCAAAGTCTGATCATCCATGCACAGAGAACGAGACGCTGGCTTCGTCGCTGGCTTCGTCGCTGTCAAGATTTGTACCCGAGATGCCGAAAAGACCCCACGGCTCAATCGAGAGCTAGATTTTTACGAGCATGTCAGTTCTATGCAATCACAGCATCGCGGCCAAGCATACATTCGCGGACTGTATGGCGAATTTGAGCTCGACGGTCCGACTGGCAAACATTTGTGCTTTGTTCATCCACCCATGCACATGACTATTCGACAGCTCCAGTATTACAACCCAGCACACAAGCTCGACGTTCCGCTTCTGAAGTGCACGCTAGCCAATGTGCTAAAGGCGCTGTCGTTCTTACACGACGAGGCTAAGGTCGTACATACAGGTACGGCAAGATGATGCAACATGATTGAATTAACTGACAAGTTAGACATAAATCCTGGAAATATCATGCTGACTGTGGATGATGACACTATTCTGGAAAACTTCGAGAAAGCTGAAGCAGAGAACCCGTCACCATCCAAAGTGATTGACGACACACGCACCATTTACAGTTCCCGTAAGCTTCCCCATCCTACGGGTGATCTTTGGGGTCAACCAGTTCTCTGTGACTTTGGAGAAGCGCGGATAGGAGATTCCCACTCCAGCTTAATTCAGCCTGAGCTATACCGTGCACCAGAGATAATTTTCGAGATGGAGTGGGGCTCTAAGGTGGACATTTGGAGTGTCGCCACATTGGTAAGTATTCAATGCTATTATAAGGAAGTCTCAATGACTTACTCTTGATTAGGTGTGGGACTTGTTTGAAGATAAGCATCTATTCGACGCCCGTGACAACGAGGGCAACCTATCAGAGACACATCATGTTTCCGAAATGGTTGCATACCTTGGAATGCCTCCGCTTGAATACACGCAAAGCAACCATATGACAAAGAAGGTCTTCGACAAGCAAGGTTAGTCATTGAGATCGTCCCGACATAGACTCTGCTAAGTTCAATAGGACACTGGACGGGTGGCTCCAAGAGTGTAACTATTCCTAAGATCTCACTCGAGGAAAGAGTCTCGGTGCTTGAAGGGAAGGAAAAGGAATTGTTTCTCGATTTCATACGCTCGATGCTCAGATGGCAGCCGGAAGACAGGAAATCGGCGACTGAACTCCTGAAGCACCCATGGATGGCCGACACTATGTAGTTGCGACGACGATCAAGCAACCATTGCACTGCAAAGTCATTCTCGTGGAGTCTTTGTATCAGTTCCATGTTTAGGATTGATTTACAAAAACATATGCTTCTTCACTTCACTTCCAGGTATTTCATGTCATCATCGCCGACCTAGCAGTTGTTCTAGCCGACTTTAGCATCCGCACATGATATTGACGGCTTGGACCTCACTCGTTTTGCTCCCGACTGTCGGCCAATTCAATCTGCGCAAAAACTCCTCTTGTCGTTAAGTAGTACGTGTCCGGGGCTTGGATCGCGATGCGAGTACGAGAGAACATGGTCGGTTTTACGATCGATGGGTTCACGGCGCGTTGGATCTGTCAGAGTGGGAGTAGGCACGGTAGAAAGGTAGACGGGGCTGATAGACTGGGATTGACTAGATCTCTTAGTTGCAGTTTGTGTTAGAATCTCAATGTTCTTACACGTTCTGGAACCACCACTTTCTATTGCCATACAGCTCCATCGCCAGATGAATCAAAGGTCGCACTACATCGTCACACCACGCATTCTCATCTTGACTGCCATCCTTACAATCGCGCGCATTGAGAAAGATCGTCTTCACTTCCTCCCAAAGGTCCGACAGCTCCTTTGCAGAGCGCATGTCATTATGGTCGAAGTCAGTACGCTTGGTGGTTTGGTAGCCCACATCTGGGTCGTTCTTAATAAGGTGCTAAATATGCCAGGCCTCACACGAGGCACATTGAGTGAAACGCACATGCCTGCAAGCTCCGGGGGATAAAGCCCAAATCGACGCCAGTTGCGAGTCAGTCGCCCAGCCGTTCGACCTGCTCTAGCGGGGCCTCTTTCAGGCCATTGAGGCTTTCTGTCAACACCGGTGGCCACGCGCTTCGCAGTATAATTGGTGTTTCCCGTGTCGGGCTTGACGAACGCTTCACGCTCGAAGAAACACGACTACCCAGTGGACTGGATGTATTCCTCTCGGTCGAGGCCAGTGACGTTCCACCTCCTAGCTGTGACGCACTCTGCTCTGGCTGAATGTCATCAGCGTCATCGGTCCTTCGCCGTTTCGAACTCTCACTACGATGTGAGCTGGATGTAGGGAGGCTGGTGGGGAGGGACATGGCGTGCTTCCTTTTCAGGGGAGCTGGGCGCGGCTTCGAGTCTTCGTCGGGCGGAGGGGTGAGAAGATTGCAGCTTTCTTGTGCGGTATCTAATCACGAATTGACAAGAGTGTGCTGAGCTCTTAAGCAGCTACTGCATTAATGCATCGTTGAGGGAATGACGGTTGGTGGATGCTTCGCCCCACGATTCGTTTTCGCGGCGACCCGCCGATTGGCGCAGCACGGCCATCGCGCTTGCAACAGCTCGTCGGGCCCGTTTTTGGTTCCCGCTGTGGAGCCTTGGTTCTGTTGCCCCTACTGGACTCCACACATAAATGCTAGTACGACACTTTCCCAATTTCCAGGCAAGTTGCATTATCGTAATTATCGTAGAAATATCGCCTTCAGCGCAAGGTCATACTCTGCGCGATCGTTCCATGATGCTGTGCTCTATTTGTAGCGATATCGATCTCATCGCTCTGTCACCCACCTGCGCCCCTTCCAGCTCGGATTTCAAGTCATGTCAAGGACCTAGAGAGTTTGAGCACATGCAACCTACCGAAATTCAACTGAGGCACCATGGCGACATCTTCGGGGCCCGTCATTCTGCAGAAAATGGTTGCTGTCTGGAGGCATCGTCGCCTTCGCACGATCCTTTTCACCTGCCCTACCCAAACTAACGCTAACCTACCTCTGCCTGCGAAGGTCCCTTTTGAGGTTAGAGGAGACGCAACGGCGGCTCTGCCAAGGGCATTAAGGTTGGGCTTGCATAGTCTACAAGAGGGTGTGGTGTGAACTTTGGAGTCTGCAAAGACAAAGTCAATGCGATAAGATATAGAATTTAGGGTAATGCCCGCATGGAGGCACGGACATGTTTGTTCTTTCCGATAGAAGATGAGACAATACGCGTACAGATTTTTCCATTCCTTTCTCCTTTCTCAAACTCAGTCACAGATTTGAATCACATGTTAAGATGAAGAATTACTTACAAAAGTTCCAGCACCGACCACATCAAGGTTATGTGCACCGCGGGGCTCGTAAATGCATTATGCAAGCTAGACAGAGGAGCCGAGCGGAGAGCCGATACTGCGTGATCTGACAAGGTAGTAAGGAGTGAGAAATAATATTTTCTTACGTATCCCAAGGCAGGACGAGGTTGCTTCCGTAGACCTGATATTGAAAGCGTCTTGTACCAGCTTTTCTCTCGCGCTGGGAGAAAATTCTATCGACATAGTTTGCAGTCCTATACGCTGTAGGTATTTGACTATAGATAACAACATGCCTCTGTCGATACCCGCTTAACAATGCTACTTGACTCGGCAAGTCGTCTATCCTTATTGAGTTGGATTGAACGAGTGAATTGTTGTTTGGACCGGTGTCCCTGGCTTGGTCAATGTCTCTATTGACCTGGCCCGTTTGCGTGGGAGTGGATGGTGGAGTGGGCGTAGAGGCGGAAGGGTTGAATTGACCGTTGGACATGCTGGGCAGTTTTTGTTGCAAACAGTTCTATGTATATGTCAACGTGCTGATAATCAACAGACACTACTTCCCCTTACCTTGGTGGTTTTCGAGCTGCCTTCGTATAGCAAGCGATGCTGGCTAGGGTGAACTCGACTTCAAGAATAATGAGATCAGCTGGAGGTGACGAAAGCGTGCTACGGTAGTGCTTTGGAAGAGAGATACTCGAGAGACGATAACGATGAAGCTTTATACCTATTGTTCCTCTTCACGCTTGCGTTGTTCCTCCTTCTGCGCATTCTCTGCAGCCTCTCGTTTACGCTGCTCCTCCTCACGTCTGCGTTGCTCCACCAGGAATAACCTTTTGTAATCGGGCGATTATCCAGCCATCATATATAAAGATAAGTAGTGTTGAGATAATGGCATTTCAGACATCTTGTTTGTTTTGGTCCTTCCTTGGCAGTGCTTGGGGCTGGGTGAGGTCATGGCACTCCGTGTTTAGCCTATTGGCTTGGCATGGTACGCTCGGTATCTGATATCTTACTAAGCGTTAATCGCTAGATCTTGAGAGTTCATTGGCTTGCTAACCGAACCAACTGTAATGACAACCGTGTTACGACATCACGAGACTGTACTAGTCTCGCCAAGCAAACGTGCACTCACGTAGGCCCGAACAAATCCACGACACGCGGTCCGGGACCTTAGCAACGCTATGCAACCCTCAAATCAAAGGTAGGGCGGTGCTTTTCTACTACAGCCAACAGCTTTCAGCAATACGAACACTTTACGGCCCCTTCGCTCGACCGATCACCTCAATGAGTGCTAAGCATGCATGGCATCAGCTTTCACTATACACCTTGTCAAAGGACACACATCGTAGTATGCACAAGCGGGCACACTTTATTCCGTTGAATATTATTATGTGATGTTATTGATGGAGCCGACGTATCTGAAGAGTGGGGAAATAAGTTCCTTGAATTAGACGGGACCAACGACGTAGCATGGGCCAAACGCATGAACGAGAAACTCTTCAAATCAACATGTGAAGATACAAAGGCTATCTTCTCTCTCTTCCCCAGCGAAAAGATAGAGAGGCGTCTCATGTGGGAATCTCGAGTAAGAGGTAAAAGGGCCAGGCTTGGGTGGTCACAGCCTGAACATTTGTTCAAGACGCGATTTCGATTGAAGGGCTTGGATCACATGTATTCAAGAGCGGAACCCTAGAGGTAACCTACGAGAGGATGATGTATTTGGTTGACGAGAGGTGGAGGCTTCTAGAAGACGTGTATGAGTCTATGAGAGAGATATCGTGGTCTCACATGTCTACTGTCTGCTAGCGTTTAATCGTAGAGAGTATTAGAAGAGATGCGTACTGGAGTGCATCGGCGCTTCCTGCGACTTCTCCACGAATAAAGCCCAGGTGCTAAACATTGTGACAAAGAACTCGATACTCCGAGACAATTTGATGGAAAGTGGTGGGGAACGTCTAGGCTGAAGCATATCATAACAGCCTTACGTGTTTCCTCCTGTGTAGGATATGGTAGCGAAGTTTCACTACGCCAGACTCCGCATATCCCGTTCCACTTCACACTCATCTTATCCTTGTATGAGAGCAATCGTTCTTCATTCGACTCTAGCCACGGTTCTCGCATAATGAATGACCGGGAGCAATGGGGTGATAATTTACGTTAGTAGCCCATCAAGCTCGGAGCTTAGCAATTTGATATCCGATGAGGGAATGTAACATCATTGTTACAAGGTATAAATTCCTCATGTCGACCGATCGTGAAAGGTTCTGCAGACCTGCATAAATCATGCAGCTGCCCAACCTCAAAACATCAAAACCACATCGGGAAGCTCATCCGAGCGGAGCTCAGCTGCTTTGCAGCAAGTAGCGTTCTGATGTTCTTACCGCTTCAAGATTAATCAACACTACAACAGCTCAACACAGCTCTATAGATGTAGAAATAAGGGAAACATCGGGATCTACAATGATAAATTTATTTGGTTCCTTTTGGTGATTTTTAGCTTGGCGTACCATGATCTCGGTGGTCCCACATTAAAATCACCTGCCAATGAATAGTCTGGATATAACCTCCCGAGTTCCTATATATTGTGGAACTCCTGAAGCTTGTGATATGTCACGTGTATCTAATCACATGATACAATCCCACCCGTCGAGTTATAAGTGGCGCGAGCCCCGCCCGTTCTAACGAATGCTATAAATGCCGCATTCGTCAGTAACGACAATTCTCACACCACCTTTGTCCAAACCACTCGATCTTTGAACATTGCCTTCATCTATTTCTATCCTTATGAAGGTGACAACCATTATAAAGATGGCTTTGTTTGCAAAAGACCGCATCCTTTAGCTCCCGAACCTTTGGCATTGATTTTTAAAAAGGCTATTACGGTTGAGATGCGACTTCTGAAGGAACTAGGAGACCACCCTAGAATCGTCCGGTATGTTCCTGCATCTATAACTGTACGATGCTAATATTAGGTACCAGATATTATGACCCTTGTGAAATCGAGGGTATGCAGGACGGGTTGGTGCTTAGCGAGGCAAATTGTGGACATCGACAGAGAAGATAGCAAGATTGACGACGCTTTACGGAAAAGCGGTGTCTTCAACTCGCCGAAGTCGTCGCCTATGTTCACGAAAAAGGCATTCTCCACATGAACCTAAGTACGACAAACGTGCTTCTCCATCAAACTGGCCAGACTATAAATGCGATCCTCGACGATTTTGGTGGCTCTCGATGCCCTGAGCTGGGTCTTTCTGGTCACCTACTCCCTGATGATCCATATCTCGACCCACAGTTGACCCATTTTAACTCGCCAAAAGTCGATATGTTCAGTTTAGGCGTTGTTATCTACATCATCATGACTGGACATTACCCTTTCCACAATCGTCCAGCGCCCGAGGATATGTATACGCATGGCGCCCACGTGCAAAGGCTTTACCGGGAAGGTGAATTCCCGGACCTATCTGGTGTGACGTTTGGAGACGTCATTGCAGGATGCTGCTGTGAGCGCCGCTTTGAGACCGTGAAGGAAGTCGTTGTAGCCCTAGAGGCAGAGCTAATCCACTCGACAACTTAAGCAACCACATCGCTTTCTCGCTATTTTCATGCCTGCTCGCACGGTATCGTCCACATTTTCAACACGTTCTGGCCGCTGTAATCTTCGAGCGGAAACCAGCCTTACCTTTGCATGAGACGTTCTCAGGCTCCATCGTAACGCTTTGTATAGGTCGATGCAGACATACGAGCCAGCTCATGTCGATATCTATCTACTACGTATTGATTATTATATCCTTTTCTTTATATTTGCAATTATTAATCTACCCTCAATCGCCTTTCCAGTATTGTTCTCTAGAATCGCTTTTCCCTGCTGTGTTGAATGTCCCTACCTTGATCTACGATCCATACTAGAAGAATACTTTCTTATCGTCGTATGCCAGTTGGTTATCTTTGTTCCGCGCAACTCAAAGTCTAGCCTTTTATGGGAAGTTACAAGATAGTTTTATATTATCGCAGCGCTAGGTTGTTTCTTCTGCAGCATATACTAGCGTGCCTGTATCGCGCCTGGTGTTTAACCTGGGAAGCGATCATATACATCTTCATAAGAGTAACCACACTTCGTCTGGTTTCGACTATGGTAGATACTTTTGTCAGTGGAAGCGTGTATCACCTCTACAAAGCCCCTCTTTGCGGCTGGAGCTAGGAGGTCTATAATTGTCTTTGTCATCTCTAACTCCGTCCTGCTTATTCTAGTCATTGTACGAGTGTTTAGTTTCCTGGCTGGTAGCATCGTTATACCAGTATCCCAGCAGCATCCATGAATCCGATGAAAGCCGGGTCATGCGGATGACTTTGGCTTCTCCGCCGAGGAACTTGTGACCCAAGGCTGCCTGGTCGGGAGAGCGTGTCAAGTCGCGATAATGGACAATTGCTGTCACGATTGAAGAGCCGTTTGGACAGTACAGAGCGTGAGATCGGTTATATGATACAATATGTCAAGGCTGGATCTATAGTCGATGTTGGTTTCATCTCCAACCCTCGTTTCAGGAGGATATGTTTGCGAGGAGCAAGGCTGAGGCCCGTTGTTAATTTTGGGCTGACGCAGTTGTCGTGGTTGGGATGACGTTACTCGTCGCGATGCCCTCGCCGGCAGCGTGATCGTGCCTCGTGGCCTAAGAGCGGTTTGTGGCGGATTGCGCCTCTTCTCCCGAAGTGGACTGCGCGCATACTAATGGTAATTTAGTGGGAACAATTATCGAGAGTACCATTTCAGGAATATGCTGCAGTTGGACCAGTCTATCCGCCAATCAAAGCTGCTGATGTGGTGTGGCTGAAATCCTTCCAATCGCTTACTTATTAAACACGATCGCCAAGCTGCCAAAGATAGGAACGTGATCAGAGATCTGTCACATTCCCGCCAGCGGCTAAATTGAACCAGCAGCTGACAGTGACAGGTTCATGGCCTCAAGTGTGCCGCAGAAGGTGAACGAGGTTGGTACGTCAAATGCCATACACAGCCTCGCCTGCATGAGCTCTTCGTCTAAGCATGCGGAGTAATCAAGTGAGAGTTAAGCTATTGCGCAGAGCGAGCGATTTCATTAGTGGCAGGCGCATCAGCCGGAACTAAATTGGAAAAGTCTAATCCGCTTCAGAAAGCTTGTGCGCCAAGTGCATGAGTTCATGTGACTCATATCACTCCGGACAAATAGCAACAGTGCTCTTATTGGTTCGATCGACCTGCCCTGCTAAGGATTTCTGCACCTATCCTTCGTCCCAGGATTTTTAAGTCGCACCGCCCTGCCTCCGCACTTCTACACTCCGTGCGCGACTCGAACACTACAGCTTTATCATACCTTGTGAGAATCTTCGACTTCCCTATCCTCGATACACCGTCATGCCTTCTTACCAGTTCGACGATCGATTTGTCAAGATCAGTGAGGATATTCTGGCCAATAATCAACGAGCTCTGGACGGGATTATTGAACAGCTAGCAAGGCTTCAAGCGCAGGCGACCGTTCAGAAAGAGTTGGTGTCGACTGCTCAAATCTTGAGCAATCACCCTAACGACAGCGCTCTCCCAAATCAGCTAGCAACCAGAGTGAAGCAGATCATCAAGTTTGTGTTTGGAAAATCGTTCCGCAATAAGGAAAGAAGTGCACGCCTGCGAAAGCTCGAATGCAACGCTTTGAAATATTGCGGATTAGCATACACTATCCGAAGTCTGCTCACATTACCCGAATTACAGTTCGAATTTCTCCTTGGATACGCCGCAGAATTTGTCCGTAGCCGGAGACTGGCACAGCATTTGTACCGTAGCGACATCAACAAAGCTCTCAATCAAGACATAGTCCCAGAAGATGAGCGGCAGTTTCGGGATTTCCTAAATGGTAGGTTTTACTACGTCCAAAATGTCTAGTACATGCAGCTGATAGAACCAGCAAGTGTCAATGCAAGACCGCTCAAAAGGCCTAGCACGATGGACGAAGATGATTCTTCAGCTTCTCCTGATGCCTTACCGCTTGAGCCGACTCGATTAGTGTCCCAAGACTCGCATGACCATATGCTCTCACACGTGAGGCCGCCTAAAAGACTGAGAGAGGTTACCGATGACGCTTCGGCTTCAACTGAGCCAATTCTTACAACCTCAAATGAGCTAGTGGCACAAAATTTTCCATCTCACGAGTGTAAGTCTAACATCTTTCTCAAGTTCGATATTGCCTTGCCTCCGATACTTACTTCTTGGGTAGGGTCGCTTACGGGCGATGTATTCAAGTTGACCATTGACGACTTCAAGGAGGTGGCTCAGTCAGATCAAGTTGGTAGTGATATATTTTTGACTTGGCCGCTTTACTTACAGACCGCACCATTCGTCACAGTTCCAGTATCTAATAGTCTAGCACTAGGATTCACCTGTAGACGCAGCCGTCTGCGAGAAATGTCATGAAATTATTCCTGCTCTATAACATACATGAATCTTAGTCTGCCAGTGCAGAGAAACACCCACTCGGGATTCCAGCAGATCAAGACCGGTGGCGTGTCTTTACCAGCACCACCAAGGTATTCGAATCCTCCATCATTCTTCTTTTTACTGATCCTGAACGCTCCAGTACCTTTGGTATCAACTAACACCGCCGTTGTTTTTGCAGGTGCGGTTTCGATACCTTGAGTGGGAGGTCTCTCTTCCCATTGCGATAGTTTGCAGGCACTGCGTCCTGTCTGTAGAGTGATCAGCACATGTGTTCTTTGAACAATTTGCAGCCCTAGTGACCTTTTCTTTGTAAAACTCCAAAATCCGATCCTGATATTCATCTGGTACTATGACTCTCTCCACTTTTGTCGCCATTCATCGGGTTCGGGCGGGGACGATTGTCTTCGATTGCGGGCTACGGCCGATGCGATTGCGTTACGTATGACGTGTGGGTATTTTCTATAAGGGAGGTAGAATCTGCTCAGATAACAATTGCGACAGGTTGTTCGTTCACTCAGGTGCCTTGGTGGGACGGGTGAGACGAGGATGTCTTATGGACATTAGCCAGGATAATTTTACCAGGACGCTTGGGCCTTTCACGTGTTGGGCTAGATAATGGCTGCCCAAGCACGATCATCTGCCCCTCTGCCATTATAAAATGGGAGTCGATGCCGCTTAGCATCTAACACAACGATCGCAAATAACCAAACAAATCTCAACATAAGCTCGTTTTTACCCTCCCTTCGCCATGGATCTCATCCCGCCGCAGCTAGGAAACGAATGTCTTTACAACGGATCAACCAAGGTTGAAGATTGCCACGAACCCTCTTGTCCTAACTCGGTTGATCATAAATCCTCTTGAGCAAGGTAGTACGCCTTTGTTTTATACTATTGCAACAGCCTCATTAACTATTATCAGCGAAGGAGCAGCGTGAAGCTGGAATAATGATCCGAAGACAGATATTGGTTAGCATTTTCACGATGGCTATTTAGAATAATACTAAATCTTGTGTTTCTATTGGCGCTATTGCTTTCTTCGATAGTTCTACCTAGCAAAGACAGAAACGAGGTAAGGTGCTTATCGGACTACTCTGAAAGAAGACGCCTACCTGATCAATTCTCTCATATTATCAACACCACATAGCTGCCACTCTATACATATAGGTCGAAGTGTAGCAGCAGCTCCAATCCTCATTGCATCTGTTATAGAGATCTGTGACGATTGGTCTATAGACTAAGTTTCCCCAGTGCCTACTTGATCGATTACACGCCTGGTTTTGATACGCTTGGATGCGCCTCCGCTTTCGTGTAGGTATCTCGATCGATCATTCTTGGCCTGTAGTCATGCTATGCAAACATATCTTTCCGATGGGGCTTATCTTTCCGATCACGCCTCCATTAGTTACAGTGACTCGGTGGTGTTGATAACTAGTTACTATCGTGTGGTTGACTAAGTAGGCGGCTTTTTTCGGGGTGTCCGATCACCACCTCACCTCGCTTAAGCAGAGAAGAGGGGTAATCCATTGTAATCAAGAAATCTTGAGCTAGGGTGCCAGCTAGCGCAGTTCTTAGGAAGGGGTGTTGCTAAATCAATCCTCAGTAGTGGGTGTGCCTCTGCCTCAGCCGCACCAGCAGAGGTGCGACTAAAAACACTGACCTATGCAAGCGCGATCGGATATTCCTAGCTAGGGTTTGAAGAGTATACCTCCCTTCATACAGACAACTCTCCTAACTTCAGCTCTAGTCAATGGAACTAACCGATTAATGAAAAGCGACGAGGTCATTGGTACTCCAGGCTTAGAATTGAACTTAGGCCATTGCAAAAATTCATATTTTGTCATGTACTACACCTGAAGCCTTGCACTTGCAAATACTAAGGGTACTCGATTGTGGCTTGCAGACAATACCGAGTGGAGAAACGAAGGATTGACTGCGGGGGTATATACTAACCATGTGTTTCTGCTTCGGAAGGCACAGTCCTTTTGTGGATATCGCGGCCGCACGTAAATGCACGGTAGGGTTCACTGTCACAGCAACTAGTGCTCATCAGCTTCTTGGACAGGTTAATCATTCTGTCCTCAAAGTGCATAAGAACAGCTATTTTCCCTTGATCGAACATATTTCCTCATTATCCTGTCAAATCATCCTCTCTCGCTTAACCCAATTACTCTCCAATATGACTTCGTTCAATAATAGCAGCCCTTCCCACACTCAGTCATTCTTGTCCGACCAGATCTCCCTATTAGGTATTCTATTTCCCGGGTTAGGGCCTACAGTCTCGTCTATCTCGCCGCTCCTTGCAGGTACCCCGAGCATTTTCGGCCGACTGCTTTTCATCTGTGGATTCCTCCTGTTGACTATGAGATACGTTCAAAATTACCTGGAGACATTCATTGGAATCTACTTTAGTTAGTGGATTCATTCATAAGGTCTATATTGTCGAATTCTAACCAATTGATAGCCTCCAAGACCGAAGTGCCCTATCACGATGAAGCTTATGATATGCTCATTCTTTGGGTGTGCTCCCAGCCTTTTGCAAGATCGGCACGTGCCTCTCTTGCTGCAGTAAATCCCAAGGGGCCTAGGTCGCAGACCCGTATCACCGATGACACTAGCAAGAAGCTGCTCCACTACTCACCTTGCAACGGACGTTCTTACTTCTGGCACAAACGTCATCTGTTCTTCTTTGAACGTAATAGAAGCCAAGAGCAGTTCGGCTTTACGAGAGAGGAAATAACTCTATCATACTTCGGACGGGATCCAAATGTCCTGAGGGAACTCCTTGACGAATGTCGCCAGCACTACATCGGGCTCGTCAAGAACAAGATTTGCGTCTTTGAGCATGAAGGAGATAGGTGGAAACCAGCCAAACCGAGGAGCAAGAGAGATATGTCAACTGTGGTC
>JAFISD010000358.1:0-20997 GCA_022560085.1 Helminthosporium solani | reverse complement strand
CGCCCGCGCGCGGCGCCCCCCCCCCCCGCCCCCCCCCGCCCCCCGCCCCCCCCCCCCCCCCCCCCCCCCCCCCCCCCCCCGCGTGAATGATGCTTGCTTTTGCTAGGAGCGTGGGATCTTGAGTCCTCTGGGGATATGTTTTGCTGGCTCCGTTTGAATCCATGGCAGAGGCTACTGAAGGAACGAGAAATGAGCATTCTTCCGTTTGCACCGGTATTCATCTAACTATGCGTACCTTCCTCGTGCATCTGAAAATAGTAGTCACAACTACAAAGAGATATAAGCCACCTTATAATGCTCACATTCCTCTTCACTCCTCACCTCACTCCTCACCTCACTCCTCACCTCACTCCACACATTCTTGTCTCCGCTATCCCTAGCCGTGAACACTTCACCGCCACTCCAACAGAACCACATCAACCAATGCTGCATTCCCGAAGACCACCTAAACTAACTTCGTCATACACGTCTATAACGATGCCAGAATAGAAGCCACATTCATGAATGAATGACTTCTTCTACTACACCACTAAGCAAAAGAAGAAAGGACACAGCAATCAAAACGAATAGAACGCATAAAATGCAATACAAAAAAATGCCTATCAAACAAGCCCTTGCGCCAATTTTCCATGCTACAGAGAGAAAGCCATGCTTCCGCTAGATCTTCACTCAAAGCAAATTCGCACCATGCAGACACATCTCCAACACACCTCCAAGATCAAATCTTCAACCCATCAAGTGCACTCTCCACTTCATCAACCCGAACCTCAACCCCCTTACTCTTCTCCGCCTTAAAAGCCCTGTACTCCCTAGCCACAGCCTCCATAACCTTCCCCATCCCGACATCCTCCCCCCTCCCCGCCATATCTTTCTTGACCCTCGCAAAATTCTCCTTAACAAAGGTCTGATACTCGCTCTTCTTCTCCTTTCCATCCGCAGTCTTCGCACTAACGTTGCGCGGCGTGGGTTTCGTCTGCACCAATCTGCCCTTGCACCGACCGCAGGAATGCCGTATGGGATCTACCGATTTTGAATGGCGTTTGAATTCGTAGCCGCACGCCACGCATTCCCAGACGTACTTGTACTCAATCTTGTAGCTGTGTTTGGTTGTAACCTCCACGCCTTTGTGTTGGAACGCTTGAGTGACTTTGGCACCCCAGGACTTGAATTCGGCACCGTGTGGGTTGTTACGCACTTCGGAGATCATGAAGGTAGTCAAATGGCAATACTCATGGGCGAGGACGTTGTAGAGGCGTTCTTCGTCATCGATAACTTTTTCGGCGAGCTCAATGGAGCAGTGGTGTCGGACCTCGACTTTCAAGTCGTTGGCCGAGGGGCCGATGCGAAGACGGATTTGTTCGCGACGCCAGTTCGCGCGGCCTGCAGTTGTCTTGAGAGTGCGAGACCAAACGAGTTTGATACCACCCGTGGAGTGAGAGAGTGAGGTTATACGGCCGCTTGTGATAGTATTATCGAGTTCGGTTAGGAAGGCCTCTGCCAAAGCATGTTTGCGGGCAGCGAAATCTTTGCGTTGGGCACGTACGTCGGATACATTTGTTGTTGTCGAGGTAGATGGAGTCTCGCTGCTCTTCTTCCTAGGACTCGGGTTCTGGGTTCTGCCCGGCTTCTTCTTTGGCGATGTTGTGGGCGAGGGAACAAATGCATCGCTCTCGCTATCTGACAGATTTATGCCCTCCATTTGCAGCTCTAAACTTTTGAACAGCTTTTGTTTCCTAGGCGAGAGAAGCGGTTTCGAGGGTGAGTGTTGGTCGTTCCAAGTGTTCACTGTGGATGGATCCCAGAAAGCATCGATGCTAGGCCGAAGGGCCGGGGCGTGGGGAATGCGTGGATTCTTCTTTGAAGGTGAAACAAGCTTTGATGGGCTCTGTGGTACTGGAGGTGTCGATGGGCGGGAGATTGGTGGTGCTTTGCGCGGAGAGCGCTGCTTAGTTGGAGTTGGTGAGCTACGCGACACTTGTTAGATTTGCAGTCTTCCGAAGGGTAAATTAGCTTACAAGTGAAGAATCGCTGCGGCATCATTCGAACTTGATGTCGTTGGACGCGAGGATGCAGCGAACGAAGCCGTACGTGCCTTGATCGGTGGCGGGAGGGCAAATGACGACGGAGGCTCAGGGGAGCCGGTCAAGTCGATAACGTCTTGAGCCCAATTCGAAATCTGACTATGACCTTTGCGAAACGGTGGACGCATCGAAGTTAGAGGTGGAGGAGGCGGCGGCATCTCTGGTACTAGACTCTGTGAAGAGGTGCCTGATTTCGGCTGGTATGGTCAGCACAGTTCAGCCAGCCGAATATCAGTGCAGGTCACCGACCTTGAGGGCTCCTTCTTCCTCACTCTCCTCATCTTCAGAGGAAGAAGAAATAACGCGTCGTCTTGCTTGCGCCCCTTTCCGCCTCTGCCTTACATCTACCACTGGTTCCTCGTCTTCATCGTCCTCGTCTTCCTCTTCATCTTCTGGTTCTTGGGCCACCGGATCTTGAACAATGTTCTCCTTGTCTGCCTCAGCATCATCATCATCATCATCATCATCATCATCATCATCATCACAAAGAATGCTCTTCTCCTCCGCCCCTATCGTACCCTCCTCTGTATCCAACATGGTCTCTTGCTCCCTCATACTCATTGTGCTCATGTCTATCTCGATTCCAGTCCCAATGTCCAATTTCCTACCCCTCTGCTTCCTAGCCACACTCTTCGCCAATGTCTTAGCATACAATCCACCTACCCCTCCTCCCAAACTCCCAAACGCATCGGCATCCCCGGTTCCTCCCCTTCCCCGCTCTCTCCTCCTTTCATTCCTATCTGGCGTAGCTGCGAGGCTCTCATCGCTCAATTTCCTGAGTAGCCGGCTATTGCTCGCCACGGGTCTGAGGACGCGCTGTTTCCTAACTGGCGAGGTCTCCGTGTTGGTTTTCGGGACAAGGAATGAATCCTCAGCATTTTGTGATGAGTATCGCAGCTCGCGTCTCGATGGAGATTCTTCCACCGTTTTCGCTTTTCGCGGACTTGAGCGAGTGGAGGTTGAGGTAGGTGGGATGAATATAGGCGGTTCCGTTGCGGCGCTTGGGTTGCGTAGGCGGGCCATTATGATGGCCTTGTTTTGCGTTTTGCTGCGATAAAGATGAGTTTGTGCAATCGCTTGCTTCAATAATACAATGGTGTGTATGGTGGAGAACACGATGTTCGTTGTCGCATGTTTGTTGATCGGTCGTTGGGGCAACGGCTTAGCGCGTTATCACGTGCTGACCCATTTTTCAAGTGGAGCTCAAAATTTGAAAAAAAAAAAACATTGCCAACGGTGTGGGTGCACGTCCCCAACGGTCAAACGGCTGTATATGACACCCAAGAAGCGCTTTTATGGAACAGATCAAATATTGCATGCTAAACACCATAGAAAGTACACGCCAGACCCAATCTCGTGGAGCCCGGATGATATCAAAGAAAAACTCAGTCGTGTTGTATGGAGAAAAGTCCCAAATCCAATCTCCCTCCCCCGAGCGCGTGTCCTCGCCTATTCATCCATCATGTGTGTTGGGATCACTTGCCTCTCTCTATATCTACATCCCCAGTCGTGATTGTCTTGTTCGAAACCGTGTCGGTCGAACTGAATTTACTTCGTGCTCTTGGCCATTGTGTTGAGAGCGCTGCCGTTCTTGAACCACTCAATCTGGCCCTCATTGAAGGTGTGCGAGAGCTTAACCTCAAAGTCTTTGCCACCGTTGGCAGGGTGGACGACAAGGGTGATGGGCTGGCCAACGGCGAGTTCGGTGGCGCGGATATCCACAGTGTCGTTCGGGCCAATCCTGTCGTAGTCTTCGGGATCTGAGAAAGTCAGGGGCAACATACCCTGCTTCTTCAAATTGGTCTCGTGCTATACAAGATTAGTCTCTATTTTGAGTTGAACGACTTTGGAGAACTTACAATACGGGCGAATGATCGCGTAATGATGGCAATACCTCCCAAGTGCCTAGGCTCAAGGGCAGCGTGCTCGCGAGAAGAACCCTCTCCGTAGTTCCAGTCGCCAATGACAACCCACCTCAGGCCATTCTTCTTGTATTCACGGGCAACATCAGGAACACCTCCATAACCACCAGTCAAGTTGTTCTTGACCTTGTTGGCCTCACCGTTCTCAGCGTTGATAGCACCAATCAGCATGTTGTTGGAGATGTTGTCGAGATGACCACGGTATTTCAACCAGGGACCGGCCATTGAAATGTGGTCAGTGGTAGTCTTACCAAGGGCCTTGATCAAGATGGGTAGGTTCGTGGCATCCTTTCCATCCCATGCGTTGAAAGGCTGGAGAAGTTGTAGACGGTCGGATGTAGGCGAAACGGCAACGTTTACAGAGGAGCGATCGGCAGGGGGAGCCTGGTAGGTATCCTGTCCTGGGTCGTAGCCGTTGGCAGGCAGTCCAACACCTGTTGGAGGCTTGAGCTTGAACTCCTTGCCATCCTTGTCCTTTAGAGTATCCACCAACGGGTTGAACAGCAGCGATCCGGCGACGGTCATGGCGACAACGAGATCGGGGGAAGTTACAAACGAATGAGTCGCTGGGTTAGCATCGTTACGTCCGGTGAAGTTACGGTTGTAGGACGAGATGATGGAGTTGGGTTCGCCCTTCTTCACATCACGACGGTCCCATTGGCCTGCGCTCGTTAGCACGGGATGCTGATTGGACACCTAGGAGGCCGGATTGGCTAGCCATGTATTGAAGCATCCTCCTGGGCGCAAGTATTTTGGTGAGATACGTACCAATGCATGGACCGCAGGCATTCGATAGCACCATCGCCCCAAAATCCTCAAAAGTCTTGAGCTGACCGTCGCGCTCAATCTACATTTGCATGTTAGCAAAGTTTGGGTTATGAGAAGAAAAACATGTCTCACCGTAGCTCTAATGGCCTCTGACCCGGGAGTCACAGTGAACAAAGACTTGGCTTTGACGCCATGAGCCATGGCGTCTTCAGCGATGGAGGCGGCGCGCGACATATCCTCGTACGAGGAGTTCGTGCACGAGCCGATGAGGCCGACCTTGAGCTCTTCCGGCCACTTGTTGGCCTTGACAGCTTCCTTGAACTTGCTGATGGGAGTAGCGAGATCGGGAGTGAAGGGACCGTTGATGTGCGGCTCAAGCTCAGACAGATTGAGCTCAATGAGCTGGTCGTACTCGGCACCCTCATCCTCGTGAAGTTCAGCCGAGTATTCACGGGCAAAGTCACCGATGGCTTGACGTTTGGTGGCCTGGAGGTAGTCGTACATGCGGTCGTTGAAGGGGAACAGCGAGGTAGTGGCGCCAATCTCAGCTCCCATGTTACAAATGGTTGCCATGCCTGTGGCCGACAGAGTGTTGGTACCAGGTCCTAGTGATTTATGTTAGCGGTGTCTTGGTTGCTGGTAGATATGATGAAATAGGCGATGTTGGAAACCACTCGTGGGAAGTAGGAACTAGGCGGTGTGGGAATGGAAGATATGAAAACAACTCATAACACATACCGAAATATTCGACAATGGCGCCGGTACCACCTTTGACTGTGAGGAGACCCGCAACCTTGAGAATGATGTCTGTAATTTTGGTTAGCTTTTTGAAGCGCAACTGGAAGTAGCCACTAGTGGGTGAAACTGCTACGTAAAACTCATTGTCGAACGTCTGGCGACTGTTTACACTGTACAGGTCGGACGGAAATATACACACCTTTGGCAGTAGTCCAGCCAGAGAGCTCACCGGTGAGCCTCACTCCGATAACCTTGGGAGCCTTGAGCTCCCATGGCAAACCGGCCATGACATCGACGGCATCAGCACTGTAGAACACCACGTCAGTAACAGTGTGTTGGGAAATGGACCCAATGAAAAATTTGCTGCTTACCCGCCTACACCGATAGCACACATACCCAAACCTCCCGCATTCGGCGAGTGAGAATCGGTGCCAATCAACAGAGCTCCAGGGAAAGCGTAGTTCTCGAGGACGATCTGGTGAATGATACCAGAGCCGGGCCTCCAGAAACCAATGTTGTACTTTGCGCAAGACGTGGACAAGAAGTCGTAGACCTCCTTGTTGATCTCGCTGGCGCGTGCCAAGTCCTTTGCTCCGCCGACCTGAGCCTCGATCAAGTGATCGCAGTGTACGGTGGTCGGGGTAGCCACCGCAGGCATGCCGGCCGACATGAACTGCAGAATGGCCATCTGGGCGGTGGCATCCTGGCAAGCTACACGATCGGGCCGCAGCTTCAGGTAACTCGCACCGCGCTCAATCTTCTGGTTGTGCGGGTCGTCCAAATGCGAGTACAGGATCTTCTCGGCGAAGGCGAGCGGGCGGTTCAATCGCTGGCGCACGATGCCCAGGTTCTCGCTCATCTTCTGGTAGTTGATGTAGTGGCCCTTCTCCCAGTTGGTCATCTCGACCTTCTTGGAAAGCGGCGCATCGCTGACGGTTGCCAATTGCCTGCGTTGGACGAGGTTATGGCCAAGGCGGCCCAGCCGTGCAAACTTCTGCATGGTGGAGGTTGGAATGGGGGATGGGGTGGAGGAGAGAAGATGGAGCGGAGGATGAAAAGCAATGCCAGAAGCAAGCTGGCGGATGATAGCTTGGCTCACTAAGCGTATTTTGGGCAGGTTTGATTGGTCCTACGTGCAATGCCTGGTCCGAGCCTGCCCTTCTGTTCAAGACCGAGGTTCTTAGGATCCCATTCCCGTCGACCGTTTCAGCTGCATGTGCTTGTGCGGCAATTATTACCGTGCAATCATCCCAGAGCACACAGCGGGAACAGACTTGAACTTCGCCCTCACGGCTCTGCAAACGCTGGATGTTATATAGGAACCGTACATAGCACGGTAGATGGTGAAGAGCAGAGCAGAGCTGGGAGGCCTACTATGTCGTCACATGGCCTGTTCGGCTGAGAGGCAACCCCCGCAGCGCGGCGTCGTTCCTCCAGTGGGCATGATTGGCAGCAGATAACACATGCAACTTCGTAAACAGAGCCAGAGCTGGCTGGAGCTTCACCAATTGATATTCTGTAAAGTGGCCTGCAGACACGCTCACTTTGCTAGCGCCTACCGATCTGCCCTCGCTTCCGCCGACTGTGACGGCCGACGAAATTTGTTCATCATCTATTGTATCCGCTAGCCGAAAACACCCTCATCGATCCGTACTGTATCCGCGGCCGTGCATCGCCTTTGTCTTCCGTGAGCATCGCTGCCAAAACCGAAGCAGCCCACAGACGCTTCACTATGCCTGCTATCCGTGGCGACAAGTCCAAGAAGAAGACGCGCCGTCATACGCGCGACCTCGACCAGATCCACGCTGACCTACGCGACGCAAAGCACCTCGCCCAACACACCGAGTCCAAGGCGATCGAGGACTTGCCTGGCCTGGGACAATGGTACTGCAAAGAGTGCGCGAAGTGGTTTGAGAGCGAGACCAACTTTGGCGCCCATCAGAAGGGAAAGGTGCACAAGCGGAGGTATGTAGGCTTTTGCTCTATTTTTTTAAGAAGCAATTGGGATGGCAACGCTGATATGAGAGCTTCAGAGTCAAGGCACTCCGTGACGAACCGTACTCGCAGAAGGAGGCAGAGGCTGCGGCAGGACTGAGGACCGATAATGGGACGAGAGCAACAGCGCCCATGGAGGTAGATGAGGGTGTGAGGAGACCTGATGTGGAGGGTTGAAGATGGCCATCAGTCAGGGCATAAATACACTACGTACGGGGGTGACTGCGATATAGAGGCGGAAACACGCATGTCGATAGAGTGTCGGTGGGCACAGCAAGACCAAAAAGTCTTCTTTGCTGCCTTGTTGCCTAGGCGGAAACCTACACCACACCACACCACACATGACATTGCACGGCGTTCAAAATCTTCACACAACAACCAATAGACGGCACAAAAAAGTCCAAATGATACCCCCAACAGCTCTGCTGAGAAATACAAAACACTTCATCATCCAGTCCTATTCCAAATTTCAACATCTTTGCATTGTGAAAAGTAGACATTTATCTAGGCATCCATTCTGCCCGCGCTGCCTGAATCTGCCTAAGTGCTACCTACACATCGAACACCAAAACAGACCCTCACAATCCCCTACAAATACCACCCCCATAAACATGCTTCCATGAAAACCACCCCACTCCCCCCTCCCACCTCCACAACCCCCCTCAAACACAAAGACAAAAACCGGCAAAAATGGCATTCAAACAAACCCCCCTCTTCGGCGGCGCAATCACCGTGGACCTTCCCACCGCATTCGGCGACACCAGGTTCGCATTCCCTCCCTCCCTCCCTCCCTCTCTTCCTCCTCTGTCCTACCTGCCCGCCCTAACCACACGCACAGCCAAATCCGGCAAGTGCCCGACCACCAAGAAGTCTTCCTCGACACCAACGGCTACAGCGGCGCCATTGTCGAAATCCTCGAATACGTGGATAAGCCCACCGATGTCGAAGCGCTACAATACCATTTCGCAGACCTAGTGGACGGAACGGGCGACGCAACGAACCTGTTAGACCAAGGAGAGACGAGAATGGCGAAGCTCCCGTAAGTGTTTCATTATCCTTTGATATTCGCTGGCTCTGCGGGTGAGATGAGACCAGATGAGATGAGCCAAGATGAGATGAGCCGAGACGAAGTGATGTGATGTGATGTAATGTGAAATGATATGAGATTTATATCATATCATATGTCATTCCTTCCATTCACCAAACCCCTCTTGGCACCACCTCGATTCCGATCCTGCCTTTCCCCCACCTCAGCATTTGTAGTATCGATGTCAATATATACTAAGTACATGTGCGAATACAGAAACCAACCAGTTCACTCTCTCCACTTTATTCAGACGCCCCCACCGCCAGACCGCCCTGGCCGCAAGACACCTGACTTCGTCGCCATATATTTGCTCCTCCTGCGCCTCAGGGAGCAGAAGACAGATATTCTTATTACCATTAATTCCCCGCATTACCCTGGTGAGTATGAGAAGCCTGCGCAGGAGGGGGGGCAGACGCAGTTGATGCGGGATGCGGGCATCGTTCGGGATCGCGTTTTGGAGACTTTTGAGATTAGGAATTGGGGGCTTTTTCAGGGCTGATGGGGGGGAAAAGTATGGTGAATAGATTCTGCGGGGTGAGGCTCGGGATTTTTGGGTAGAAATTAGAAAGAATTTTACTTGTTATTTTATTTCTTACTTCATTTGAGATTGATTGGTCTGCGTGTTTATTTAGGGATTTGATCCCACACAAAGCAACACTCCTATGTAGATGCCTTTTTATTAGATTGTTGCAAACATTGTACAGTCTGCCTAGACAAAAGTCTGACTACAATTTACCAAGTCCATGCAAGTATTTTCCATCCCATACCAATCCGAGATCCTCGGAAGACTCCTACTCCATATTCTGTAGGAATCTCTCCTCCCAATGTCACGCTTCTTGTAATTACTAAATATATCAGATAGCAAAGGTACGCAGTCGAAACAGAAAAACTTTCATCACCTTACTTCTCACTCTATCGAGTATAATGCTTACAGCTTTGGCTTCACTGATCCTATGCCAGCCTTGATCTGAACCCTCCCAGAAGGCTCAGAGTCCACCATAATCACCACACCCTCTTCGGCATTTTTATCCGGAGTTAGCACAATCTCCTGGCAGTCTTCGATGGCGACACCGTTCGCGAATTGGCTGACCACGAAATCAATTGGTCGGGCGCCTATCACAACCATGGGTGCATGCCATGTGCCCGCTCCATATGTGACAGCCTGATTCCCAGTCGCAATGAAAGCACGAATATTCTTCAAATCTGGCAGACCAGGACCTTTTGGTCTTGCCGACGGGTGCAGTCGCGTGAAGTGACTTGGTGGTGGCGCGGCCTCATTTGTAAATGGCGATGGTCGAGCTCTGGCAAAGATATCTTTGATACTACTCCGCTTCTTAATATCCGGCGTAGGATATGGTGGTGGTCTCCCCGTGTGTCTCCTCGAAGCAGAAGCCGGTAACGTCGGCGCGACAATAACAAGATACTGAGTATGCCTTTCCATGCCCGACAACCCCATGGGTACAAACGTCTGCGTCGTAAAAGGATGTCTTTCCAATATCCTCACATCAAATAACCCTCTGTCTAGATTCCCATAATCGTCTTCGTCAAAGTCCAAATCTCCCCAGCTGCTCGGCATACTCTCGCTCGGCTCATGCGGTCGTAGGTCCCTAGGTGCACATACGAACATGTTCACAACCGCTTTGGCGGACTTTTTGCTCGGTGAAAGGGAATAAAGGTTGGAAGGGTGTGTAACATTAAGAATTTTAAGGGCGGAGCCTTGATTTGCGGATACAGTATCTGGGGGTGGACCACGTTGCGAGGGTGGGAGTAGAGAGCGTGCGGGGTTCTCGATTACGGTGCCGAATTGGGAGAAGGAGGATTGCGTGAGGAGTTCGACGGGAATTCGGATGGAGGGACATGGCATAGAAGGGGACATTTTGGATAGAAGAAGAGTCAATTGAGTAGAGGGAAGAAGGAAAAGGAGGTATAGCAATGAGTGGGGGTGTTGAGCTCGGAGCTCGAAGCTGGAAGCTTGTGAAAGCACACTAACCGAGGCGCTAAGATAACGATAAGGAACTGCACCTGGCATGATGTTATGTCCCTAGGGCGTGAGGGCCAACGACACGCTACAGAGCCACGGAAAACATCAAAAGGCATTCTCTGTGGGCCCTGCAACATGGCGGACGAAGGAGAGCCTTCATACATTGATTATGAAGCTTTTCTAGATCCAGACTTCTCAGCAAGTTCCTTCGCGAATACACTCGTTCTGGCGACCAACAACCCGTCGGACACCCCGCTAGACCTGTCAACACCTCTCTCCCGCGTACTTTTTGATCTCCAGGAGATTGATACACACATAGACACGCTCACCACAAAGTCTGCGTTGCCCCTGCTCGAACACACGAGAGACCATGCCGAGTCAAGTGGGAGAATATTGAAGGAGGTGGAAGGACAGGTCGCGAGTTTGACAGAGTCGTACAAGACGTTGGAGAAGGAGGTTATCGAACGTTATGAAGTCGCCGAGCAAGTTCGCTTGACGGCCGAGAGGCTCGTTCAGACGGTCAAAATCGGAAGAGCTGTAGCACGATGCCTTACGCTAGGAAGACAGCTGGAAGTGCGAATGTCCGAACTGGGAGGTGTGGGGAGCGCGAAAAAAGAGGACCACTGGGCTATGGTGCGATCTGCGGATACTATATTGTCATTACGGCAGATGCTCATGGCTAACAAGCCTGGAGAGGAAGGAGAGGGCCTGGACAAGGTCAATGTCGTCAACACGCTCAAGAACGAGTTGGTGGTGCCGGGGGAGAGAAGTATATCGTCAAGAGCACAGCAGGTGGTCAAGGAATTCTCCATGACCTCACTGCTCATGTCCTCTAGTCAGTCCTCGGCATCGACCTTTGCGCAGACCGAGGACACCAAAGCAAGAACGACATCGGCACTACAGACACTATACCTGCTATCGCCAACATCCACGAACGCATCAGCCAATAACTTCCGGCCCGCACTGATGCTAAGCGCTCTCCAAGACTACCTTCAGACACAACTGAAGTCTTCGCTCGTATCACTCACACGCGCTCTAGCCACATTACCCTCGCTCGATCGGACGTTGCTCGAGATCTCCGCCCGTTGTCAGAACATTGTAGCGCTCGAAACATTGCTAGAAACTACCAAACCCCCCTTCCATGCATTGCTAAATACCACGGTCTCCACAGAAGAAAAGGCAGCGCAGAATTTCCTGCAGCCCCTCCTGCATATGCTGGATACTTCGTCGCTGCCATCGTACTTTTGGAGGACATTTGCATCAAACATGGCGCCTAGGGTCCAAGACATCATGCATCGCGGTGGCGTTTCCGCAAGGACCCTACGATCGAACAAGGACAGAGTGCGCGACACTGTGCGCGAGTGTGTCAATAGAGGCTCTCAGTTACCGGGGGCAGGCTTCAGCAAGGGCAAAACGGCCGGTACGGGGAGCTGGGAGCGCGAGGCAGCTGTCATGGTTGGGGCGATTGTAGGGCAGATCCGGTAGTCCGTTACAAAACGTGTTCTATGTAGACATTTTTGCTCCACCAAGTGAGGATCGTCGTCTCCAGCCCACCGAGAGCTTCAGGCTGTCAAAGCCATGGGGATTGGTACAGGGCTGCCATCATCTTGATAGGTGGTTGCGCCTGCTTTTAAGAAAAGCAAAGCCGACCGAATGCGAGGCTTGACGAGAGGGGACGGGGGATCTATCGGGGACGACGTGCGTTGTTGATGCCTCAGGCCTTGTGATAGAAACGCTGGCTCAAAACAACAGGGTGCGTAGAGCAAGCAGAAGTCAAACAGCGGAGAAACAGATAATTAGTATGATTCCGGAATGGATTTTATGCGTTGAACGCGCACTGCTTCGGAGACAGCCTCCAATTGGTGTTGACAGCATGCAGGTGTCGGATCAGCGTCATCCGAATGTGCTTTTGCCGATTGCTCGAACGTAGTGTAGAATCAGCGTGGTCGCAAGAGATTGCGAAGCCATCCGGCCACACACACACACACACACACACACACACACACACACACACACAACGTTGCCATCAACATCGATACAGAGTCGTCACTGTGGGAATGTGGAGGATGGCAGTCCATGTAGTAATCAGACTGCGGCTGAGCGAGGTGAAACGCTCCAGGTGTCAATAGGCAAAAGCTCCCTTCCCTGTCAGCGCCATCAGCGAGGTCATTCACGGGCTCCTGGGTGTGTGAGTGAGCGAGTGAGTGAGTGGGAGTGGGGGTGTGTCTGTGTCTGGGTGTGTGTGACATAATCCTCTTCGATGCTCGGCGGGTTTGGGTGGTTCAACGTTTGCAAGACGAGAGCGGATAAGCGGGTGTCTAGAGGAGTGTCAGAGCCGGGTTAGGGCTGGGTGGTGGTGTGCGCCATCACTGCACCCTCCGAAGCGTCCTAGCAAGCTGGCCGTCTATTGTATTGTGTGCACGGCCCAAGGCTCGATTGGAACAGAACCAACCATCGTCTAATAAGATCTTTCGATACTGAGTACTTCCAGGTCACATTTCCCTTCCTTGGTCCTCTTCACCTTTCTTCGTCTCCTCGTCCCCCCCCCGTTGCCACCGTCTCTCCCTCTCCCTCTCCCTCTCCCCGTCTCCCCAGCTCACCACGAGCCTCGGCCCTCTTTTTCTGGCTGCCGCCTGTCCTTCCTTCCTTTCTTGTACTTGGTATTCATCGGCGTCTGCCCACCTACAACATATCGCAGCGTTGAACTCGACCATCTTTCTGCCTGCACCAGCCGTTCCGCGCCTCCGTCTCCTGAACCAACCCCCTCGCCTTCGAGCTGGTCAGCGGGACTGCAGGACTCGATAGCACGCATAGAGAGAAAGATTTGTGTTCTTCCCAACCCGCTTCCTGTGCGCCGCCGCCCGCCGTCGTGTCTTCGACGCCCTGAGACACCAGCAGCTAACCCGCGGCCCAGAATACTCCGACGAAAAAACAGCGCAGCTGCGTCACCGCCACCAAAACGAGCCATGAGCAACATCGCTGCAAACCGGAACAGCACCCCGGAAGGATCTTCGTCCCTGCGCCCGCCCAATTCACGCACCATCGGCGCCGGTCACCACCTCCGAGCCTCCGCCGACATGGGTGGCTTCACTTCCCCACTTTCGAACCGTGGCATGCGTCCGGCTTCCGAAATCTACTTTGGGCGCCCGAGCACGAACTCGGGCAACCCCGACGAGATGGAGCGCGCCGCCCAGCAGTGGCTCGCCGACATCGACCAGTATGAAACCACGCTCGAGGAGATGGCCACGGCCACGCTTGATCAGGACTTCAAGGACGAGCTGAGCGCCATTGAACAGTGGTTCCGCGTGCTCAGCGAGGCAGAGAGGACGGCCGCTCTATATGCGTTGCTTCAGCAGACGACCCAGGTGCAGATCAGGTTCTTCATCCAGGTGCTCCAGCAAATGTCGAAGAACCTCCCCATGTCGGGCGTCCTGTCCCCCGCCAACTTTGGCGAGAAGGGTAAGAAATGCCATCCATAAGATTTTTTTTTCATACTCATAGGTGATGGCAGATCCCATGACTCAGAAATTGAGCGATGCTATGAGCAAGCTTAGCACCGGCGAGAATCGCCACTCCATCGGTCCTTCCGGTCGCCCTCCGCCATCCCCTGGGGCGAAGCGTAACTCGGGGCTCGACTCCACCCTGATCAATCGTATGTTCCCCGATGCCGCCGCCGCCATTGCCAAGCAAAAGGCCGAGTTCACCGACATCACCGGAATGCCTCCCTCTACCCGCAACAGCATTGTCGGCGACCGCAGCTCTCTCGCTGCACCCACGCTCGGTGGCTTGGACGAGAAGAAAGAGGGTCAAGTTCCAGCCTCGCCGTGGGGTGATGGTTCGCAGCCCGCGGCCCGTCCCAAGTCTTCCGGGCAGCAACATCAGCCCATGGGCCAGTTCTCTCAACCCCTTCCATCTGCCGGTCTTCGCTCCCCGCGCCTGCCCTTGTCCGCTGAAAGTGGGAACGTGCAGACCACAACACTGAATGCGCCCACCCAGGATATGGGGATGCCAATGCTGTCTCCATCCTATGCCCCAGGCGGCGGCAGCTGGGCATCCCAATTGAGCACCCCGATGGTTGGCAATTTCCAGCAGAGTCAGACTCAGGCCGACATGGTTGCCAATGCCACTGCCATGAAACTCGCCGCTCTGTCCACCGTCAACAACCGAATCCAGCTCGATGACGTTCGTAAATACCGCCGGGCCAGGTCCAGTGATGGGCCAGGTGCTGGAAACGCTCCTTTGTCCCCCGGTCTTCCCCCAGGCTTTGGAAACAACAACTTGGTCATGACAAATGAGCTAGGTCAGTTGTTAACTCCACAGCAGGCAGCTGCGCTTCAAGCGCAACAGCTTGCTGCTATGCAAGGTCGTCGCTCGCGTCCCAACTCGCCCGGTATCGCTATGCAAAACCAAGCATTGGGCGCCATGAATTTTGCTTCTCCTCAGAACAATGGATTTTTGAGTGCCGATTATGGCCACTCTCCACTCGTCAACAACAACCTGGCTGGACTGAACCTCAGCCAGTTCGGCATTGGTATGGCTGGCGACGGTCATGGTTTCAACGGTGAAGACATCAATCGTGGAAGATCTCCTCGTGGTCGTCGCGGTAGCTCAAAGCCCCCGGAAGACCCTACTGACCCTGGACTTCTCAACGATATCCCAAGCTGGCTGAGAAGTTTGCGTCTGCACAAGTACACCGACAACCTCAAAGACCTGAAATGGCAAGAGCTAGTGGAGCTTGACGACGAGGGACTGGATAAACGCGGTGTCAACGCTTTGGGTGCACGCAGAAAGATGTTGAAGGTGAGAGATTACAGCCTGTTTGTCAGAATCCACGCTAACAAGTCCCAGGTCTTTGAACAAGTCAAAGAAGCGAAAGAACAAGGCAAGCTCCGGTAGGCGTGCCTGCACACAAACTTGTGACGGGCCATTCGACCATGAATCTTCATGCGTCTAGAATTCACGACGCAATATGAATGACGAATTTGGCCCGCAAGCCGGTCATAGCATTTGTTTGTCCAGCATGCACAGTTCGCGCTTCAGCTTTTTATACTATGCGACTACATCCCATGTTGAGGGAAGAACCCAGGATGGACCTGGGGGAGTTAATGGCCTTCTCAGATACTCACTGCCCTTTTTTGGAATCGTTGCATAGAAATTTGGGGGAGGCTGGTAGGCTCAGATTGGGGTGGGATTCTTATACATATACCTTTGGCACCTGGTTTATGCACTCTTCCTCCCTCTTAACTTTCACTTATTTGCATTGAACATTCATAGACGTATTACGGATCGGCGGGTGCGTGATGGTCAAGCTTCTTCGCAGTCTTTTCAAAAGTCGATCTTGTGAAGTAAATTGCGTATTCTTTCTATTCACTTCCCAACCTTTGATAATTTTCTCCTGAATCTTCAAAGCTAAAAACCTCGGAATTTACATGAGTATGTTTCAGATAAAGGCATTTCGCGAGCGAATCAATCAGCGAACGAGTAACTGAAGCGAGGAAGAAGTACGAAGTACTCACTAATAGCGAGTATGTAGGCGCAGGTACGTGGTCGTGCAGGGCGGTAGACGGATACTGACGACCAATGAAACCACAGTCAGCCTACTCTCTCGAAACATGAAACATTCCCCTCGCCCCGCACACAATGAACAACTAGAAACGCTGGCCACCAGGCAATGGCAAGCACGTACACCTCTATACATGGTGAGGGAGCCTGTCGCGTCGGAATCAGTACTGCCGGTGAGTTTGTAAGGGCTTACCTCCAATCAGGTCCGACACTCCAAGACTTAGGGAGCCTCTGGACAAGGGAAACATGGTTTGATAACTGGCCAGATGCGTCTGTCATTTCTGTCACCTTCTCGTCTCGCGTGGTTTTTCAAATACATTGCAAGACGAAACAAAAGGCTTCCTTGCTCGCGCCGTGTCCACTTCACTTGTTTGTTTAACCGCTAGGCGATCACTGCATGGCCTTCACCAAAATAAGCTAAGGTGACATTGGGCGTTTGGACCTGTCGATCAGTGCTCTTTGTTTCTTTTGTTTTTTGTTGTCTATTTGGGTTGAATAAAGGGCGGGCGATGCCGTTGTCTATTGAAACAGTGGACCGTTTTGTGACTTGACTTTCCTTCATCTTTCGTTTCTACCTTCACCTTTTTCGTTATAAAGGCTGCTGCTATTGTTATTTTTATTCTTCATTGAATTATTAGTGGAAAGCTGCCGGCAGCCTTGAATAACCTGCCACTTTGCTTTCATACAATCTCTCCTTCATCTTTCGCATTGTTCTGCTTCAACACTCTTTTGTGAAGGAAAAGTTTGGGATATATCTTCTCTTCCTGCTTGCCATATCACGACGACGACGACAAACTTTACGATTACGATCCTTTAACACTACTACACACATACACATATATGCGCATCATGTATCTCTCAACGACAACGACAACGTTACTCGCCTCTCTTCTCTCCACCACCACGACCGCTTCCTACACCCTCAAAGACGACCTGACCTACAAAAACTTCTTCGCGGCCTTTGACTTCTTCTCTGGCCCCGACCCGACTAACGGCTTTGTCCAATATCAACCCCGCGATGCCGCTGTGAAATCCAATCTTGTTGGATATCTCAACGACACGAAATCCGTGTTCTTGGGCGTTGATCATACGACTAAGAATGCGAAGGGCAGGGCAAGCGTGAGGCTTGAGAGCAAGAAAACTTGGAACCAGGGCTTGTTGATTGCCGATGTCAAACACATGCCTGACAGCGTTTGTGGAACTTGGCCAGCATTCTGGATGCTTGGAATGGGAAAAGATGGAAAGGCCATATGGTAAGTACAATGACACCCTTCTACCGACACTAAAATAGACATCAAACCTCGCTAAACATATTTCGCTAACCCTCCCAGGCCCTCAGCCGGCGAAGTTGACATCCTAGAAGGCGTAAACACTGAAACAGTAAACGCAGTAACCCTCCACACAAGCTCCGGCTGCGCCATCAGCAACACCAGCACCCCCCAAACCAGAATACCCACCAACCAAGCCTTCCTCGGCTCCATCAAAACCCCAAACTGTGACGTCAAAGCCAAAAATCAAAACGACAACGTCGGCTGCTCCATAAAAGCCCCGCAAACCCCCAACCTACAAACCTACGGCACAGGCTTCAACGCCGCAGGCGGCGGCGTCTACGCAATGGAATGGACAACTTCATCCATAGCCGTCTGGTTTCTCCCGCGAAACTCCTCCCTAGCAAACACCCTGACATCCGCGACTCCCTCGGCCAACGCTACAGCGCCCGACCCGTCCACCTTCGGGACTCCGCTCGCCAAGTTCGCCGGCAGCGGCTGCGACTATGCGAAGAAGTTTGATAGCATGAAGGTTATCTTTAATACGGCATTCTGTGGGGATTGGGCGGGCAAGGTGTGGGAGGAGGATGGTTGTGCGAAGAAGACGGGTGCGAAAACTTGCCAGGAGTATGTGCAGAATAATCCCGAGGCGTTTGTGAATGCGTATTGGGAGGTTGCTGGGTTGAGGTTTTATGAGAAGAGCGGGGGGGTTGGGGGGCCGGTTGTGGGGAGGGAGTTTAGAGGGTAGAGGTTGGGGGTCAGACTGCTGCTATGGATGTGGTTGTGAGTGTGGATATCGGAGGGGATCTTGGCCTTGATGGCTGGAAGATCTTTTGTTTTTGGTGTATATATACCCGGGTACTGTGATTGGCGTTGGATAGAGTTTGTCTTGTTGGTTGCGGGTTGTTGTACAAAAACGAATCGGGGTAGGGGTTCGCGTGGTCGCGAGGCATGGCATGTTTTAGCATATGCCTCAGATCCTGTTACCTTTTGACACGGGGCTGATATCTTCTACTTTAGACTGAAGGGTTTGTAGTCTGCATAGCTGATATCTAAACTATTAGGATTCCATCTCTGAGTCGTGAGACGCACTGTGTGTAATGAGACGATTTTTTTTGTGAAAAAGACGTCCTAGGTCCTTTTTCTAGCGCTGTATATTGGAGGTTAGATTAACACATAACTACGGAGTAAAGTCAATCCACCCGTAGCGAAAAACCACCCGTGCCGAAAATATCCACCAATATATTAGCATCAAACAGTCATAACTCTCACGTACATAGAGCTCTATAAGATTTAATAAGTATATAATATTAGATATATTTTTCTTAATATTAGGAGTATTTAGCTTTTTTATATTACTAATACGCTGTTAGCTCTAGATTAAATTTGCTTAATAGCCTCTAAGGGGTAAGATAATATCTCTTTAATATCTTACTACTATCTAATTATAGCTTCTCTATAGTGCTTGTAAAAGGTACTCTCTAAGCTAAATATTCTTATAGAGCTGCTAATATATTCTTATTAGCTATATCTTAATATCTATACGTAAATCTATCTACTATTACTACCCCTACTACTACTTCTAATTTATATAGCTTCTATTCCTAGTTAGTGTTTTTCTACCTTACTTATAAACGTAAGCTAGCCTTTGTAATTTATTCTAGCTATTTTTAGAGCCTAATCTTATAGCTAGAACGTTATAGCTATGTAAAGGCATTTTAGCGCCCTCTACCCCTTAATTAGCACGTGTATAGTTAACTAAGTTATTTTAGTTTATTTCTTACTATATAGATCTTTAAATAAAAAAGGGATATAGAATTTATATAAGCTATTCTAACTATACTTAGCACTAGTCACTACGTAGCTAACACTACTATACATAGAAGAAAGAGGTAATAGAAAGGTATCTACTTAAGTTATACTACTATACTAACTTTACTATCTCTATAGCAGCCCTATACCCTACTAAGGTAAGGTTATATCCTAAGCTACTATAGTTAAGCTTCCTTTTCTATCTACTACGCTATTAATTATACCTTATCTTAATAACTATACTATTAGCTAGATTTATGAGATTAAGATAGAGTATCTTGCTATAGAAGCCTTCCTAGACGAAAAGTATAATAGCCTAGATTTCCTACCTCCTAATAATACTAATAATTATATATTTAGCAAGATTAGGCAATATAATATTATTATTACTATCTTACCTAGATAAGACTAGGGACTATCTACTATAGTATTTATTATAATGTATATACTATGTAGCTTTCTTAATATCTATACTTAGTATAGATACTTGGTGATCTAAAGGATGTCTGTATAATCACGTGTAGTTACACGTGATTAGTATATCCATGTGGGATCTAGGAGATAGTTATAGGCCTTCTCCTCCCCCTATATAGAGTAGGTAGATCTAACTAATATACGACTATTTATTTTATCTTAGTACGAAAGTACAACCACGCGTGATATATTATACATAGCCTACCTAATACTAATTAGTAATTAAGGGATTTAATTGTAAATTAGCAAGAGTAATAATAGAGTTAGACCTATAGGATATAGGTACTCTATATTATACCTTTTTCCTAAATAGAAATTAAAGGGAGGAAGGAGATTAATTTCTTCACTATGTAAAACTAAAAGGTGTATAGACTATACTATTAGAGGATACCTATACTACTAAAAAGTATTATATAATTAAGAAAGTAATAGTATATAATTATACTATAATAACCTACTATATAACAAGCTAATAGTAAACCTAAACCTTATTTAACCTATATATAAATAATCTACTAATACTAAGATAGCTTTGCTATTAACCTAGCCTACCTCTTCACACGCTAAGCCTATAATAGCTATGAATATACCTACCTAAACTACTCCTTACTAGGAGTATAAACTAAACTTCATATATGAAGAAATCACACCTATTACTAATATCTCCCTCTACGTACTATAGAGAGATATAGACCTCTAGTACTAGATAATAAGTATTAACCTAAGTTAGAACCTAGATATAATATAACTATTATTATACGCAGCTTACGCCCTTGTTAAGCTACGTGAGTTAACCCTATAAGGCACAGAGTTTGCGTGCGCCTTTGTAGAAGACTTTAAAGACTAGGATATCTAACACTTTAAGCTACTTAGCTATATAGTTAGCTATAAACTACGTATAGCCCTTACTAGTAGAGGAGTCTATCTAATTATATAGGATAATAATATAATACCTATAAAATTATACAATATAGTTTAACACTAGTATATAGCTTAACCTATATAAGCCTAAATACTAATACGTATAATAGCAACACTAGTCACCTAAACTACATACGCGTTACTAGACACGCTAAAAAAGGAATTACTAGGGTTAGTAATATGTATAAAGATAAACTTAATACCTACGCCACGCTCTCCTATACTACTATAACTACTAGCGTATAAACTAAAACCTACCTTACCCCCCTATATGACGCTAAATAAACCTAGACTAGTCCTACTACTAAAACTATATATATACAACCTATACAAACTACCACCTATATAAGAATACTATATTAAGAAACTCCTACTAGAGAAGATTATA